>BQNB010030988.1:0-23032 GCA_026074375.1 Tanacetum coccineum
ATCTATTGCTGTGTATTACGAAGTAACACCCCATTTGGTATTCCGCTGCGCTGTATGTGATTTTTGGGGGTGTTACAACCAGTACCATTAAAGCAAGTCAACTAGAAGCCTGATTATAAGGGCTCGTATACTAAAGAAGAAAAAGCAACAAGATAGTGGCGTACGGAAATAATGTTGACTGATCCGTATGGGAACATTTATTTACAAGGATTCACAACAAAGAAAATAGACCAAAAATTATCAAAGTACCACAAGTTGAGTGATATCATGTTACCCAATTAGTTTATGGAATAAAGTACTAGATCAACTTGGAATAAAGGAGTAGCTATATACTCCCGTTTTATGTTTTATGCTATGTTTTAAGAATAAAGTCATATGTATAAATCCATAATGGATTACATTTGATGTACGAATATTAATCCGATATATGATATATTAATATTAAGCTAATTTGATGGATTGAGATTATGTATAAATTATGCGTATAATGTAAGATTGTGTAATTAAAAATATATATATCATTTCTAAAAAGGGAAAGTACGCCGCACTTCAAAGCAGTTTTGCATAAATAAACTTACCAAACACGATTCTGAGTCATTATATAAAAAAAAGACACACACCCTCAAAAACAAAACCGCCAGGTTTCTCACAAAAACAAAGGAAAAGTTTCAAAAATCAATCCATCAAATCATGCCTAGGGTATGTTGATATCATTCCTTAGACTTGTTTATCATTAATTTGTTTAATTTCTTGATTATTAGGGTTGAGTATAATGATTAGGAAAACCTTAATCCATGTTTTATATGAGCAATTAACCCTTATAATTATGATAATTAGGAATTATTAAACTCATGAATGCTTGATATTTGATTAAAACTAAAAGTGCACTGTTCATATTATGATTTATGATTAAAATTATTATTGGAAAAAGATAAAAAAAATCGGGATAATTATTTTCAGCCCAGAAAGTACGTCGGTTTTGCGACAAAATCGCCGCACTTTGCCTTTTTCCCAGAAAGTATGCCGCACTTCAAGGAAGTGCGCCGCACATTTCACACCAGAAAGTTACAGAATGTTGGGACTCAGAAAGAGAGTCAAATTTGATGTGGTCAGTTTATCTCAAAGCTTGCTAGGAAATGCAAGGTGTTGACTGAGGATCTGGTGAGGAGTTTAAGTGCTCCGTTTTTTATTTTATTAATATTATTGATGTGTTTTTTTGATTATTTTAGAGGATTTTTTTATAAATTTTATAATTATTTTTTTTTTTTTTTTATTATATTTATTTTTTTATTTTTGATTTTATGTGATCATGTTTTTTATTTTTATTTTTTTATAATATTTTTATTATAAATTAATATTTTTTTATATAAATTAATGTATTTTTGTTATTTTAATTTTTTTTTTTGATTTAATTTATTATATAGACTTTTTATTATATTATTAATTATTTTTTTAATATATTGATTTTTTTTTTTTTTATTTATTTTTTCTTTTTGGCAGAATAATTTTTTTTAACTAATTTTTATAATTTATTATTTTTTATTTATTGATTTTAATTTAATTTTATTTTTTTTTTTAATTTTATATGTTTTAATCTATATTTAAATTTTGATTATATCTTTTATGATATTTATATATTTAAATTTTTTTGATATTAAAGATATTATTTTTTTATAGAATTAGATGAAATCTTTAAATTTTTTTTTTGGATATTTTATTATTATAATTTTTTTTATTGGGAAGTTTTTGTTTGTATTTGATTATATATTTGGTGAAATTTTGTGATTTATTATTGGATGGGATTTTGATTTATATTAATTTAAATATTTTTTTTATGTATTTATATATGATATTTTTTTTTATAATTATTATTTATATTTGATTTATTGTTTCTATTATAATATATAATAATATTGATTTTATTATTGTTATTTTTAAATGTTTATTAATTTATTTATGATGTTATTTTTATTTTTTTATTTATTTTAAATATTTTAGAATTTGGAATTTTTTTATTTTTGATTTATATTTTATTTATTTTATTTTTTATTTTTTCATTATTTATTTATGATATTGGATTTTTAATCATGTTAATTATTATTATTTTTTTATTTTTTTTATTTTGGATTTATTTTTTTTTTACTTTTTATAATTTGTTATAGAAATGTATTATTTTTTTTGATATTCTTATATTCTATTTATTTCATTTATTTTTTTATTTATTTATTTTATTATATTTTTAGATTTTTTATACTTTTTATTTTTTATTTATTGATTTATATGAAGATTTATTTATTTTTTTTTTCTTTGATTTCATTTTATATTTTTATGATAGTTTTTTTGATTTTTAATATATTTATTAATAAATTTAATATTATTGTTTTTAAATTTTTTTTGATATTGAATTTTTATAAAATAATTTTTTTAATTTTTTATATTATAGATAATGTTGAAATTAATTTAAATTATATTTAATATTTATGATTATTATATTATTATAATTTTATAATTTTTTTTAATAATATTTTATGATTTTTTTTTTATGATTTTAATTTTTGATATTAAATATTTTTTTATTTATTTTTTATTTTTATTTAGAATAATTTTTTTTGTTTTTTTTTTTATTTTATATGATGATTATTTATTTTATTTTTTTTAGAATTATTTTATTATTAATTTTATATTTTTTTTTTTTTTTATGATAATGAATAATTGATATATTTAAGATATAGAATTTTTTTTTATTTTTTTATTATGATTTATTATTTATATATGTTTGTGATTTTTTTAAATTATTTTTTAATGAATTTTTTATTTTGAATATAATTTTTTTAATTTTTATTTATGGATTTTTATGATTTTTTATTTAAATTTTGATTAATTTTTTTTAATATTTTATATTTTATTTTGAATTTATTGTAGTTTCATTATTATATTTTTTTTTATTTTTTTATTTTAGTTTTTTATAATTAATATTTTGGATTTTATTATTGATATTTTTATTATAATTTTTCTATTTTATTTGATTGGAGACTTTTATTTTTTTATTTTTTATTTGATTTTGATATTGATTAAATCTGAAAGTGCACTGTTCATATTATGATTTATGATTAAAATTATTATTGGAAAATGATAAAAAAAATTCAAAATTATTATTTTCAGCCCAGAAAGTACGCCGGTTTTGCCCAAAACCGCACACTTTGCCTATTTTCCAGAAAGTACGCCGCACTTCAAGGAAGTACGCCGCACATTTTACATCAGAAAGTTACAGATGGTTCCTAAAACCATCAAAACACTCACTAATCTTGCTAAATCATTTCTAACATAACTATAACTTTATTTTTGATTGTTTTTTTTATATGTAGACCCAAAGAACAAACGATAATGAGGTCGGATCATCAAGATCCAAATGCCCAAGACAACATGAAACAGTAGAAGAACTATTACTTCCATAAGTTCACCATGAGTTTTTGCTATGGGAAGGATATAGCCGAGAAGCTAAGTCTAGGTACAACACTAAATTGGCCCAATTGCTTCATAAACACATTTACTCACCTTGTGTCGTGAACTGGGATGTGCTGAACCGAATAGGTTGTGATGGAGAGATTAATGACATGTTAAGAATTAGGTTGCGTGAAGCTGGATCGGATGAAGAGATATTTACTTCGGTGGCTTGGATTAGAGCTTTTAATATCAATGAGCCAATTTATGCTGAGCTTTGCCATGAGTTTTATTCTACTTATGAGTTTGATGAAGTGTGTGATGATGATGAATTGCAGTCGAAGAAGATTATCAAGTTTAGACTGGGTGGACGAGTTCACAATTTAACCTTATTGGAGTTTGCTCGAAGGTTGGGACTATATCAAGCGGTTGAGCTAGAGGAAGAAGGTTTTAATGTTTACTTTGAAGGGGGTTTGTATAATGATGATAATTTTAACGCTCAGGATTATTGGTTAAGCATTAGTCGAGAGGATAATCTTGGTTTGTCTAGGAGTCATACTTCTACTATCAGGAACCTAATTTTGAGGGTGATCCACAAAATGATCACTTATGGTTTGTGTCAAAGGATAACTCGGTATGACAAGATTCAGAAGAATGATTTGTGGCTTCTGAGTATGTTTGATGCTAGACGCCAAAATAAGTATGCAAATGTAGCTTGGGTGATTGCGAAATGGATGAAGAGGAAAGGAGTTGGGACTCAGAAAGAGAGTCAAATTTGTTGTGGTTAGTTTATCTCAAAGCTTGCTAGGAAATGCAAGGTGTTGACTGAGGATCTGGTGAGGAGTTTAAGTGCTCCGATTTACTGTAGGGATTTAGATTCAACTACACTTAGAGATTTGATCGACTCTGATGGTAAACTTATTCCAAAAGATCCACAGCCGGGTGTGCCTAGAGTTATTATTCCTAGACCATCAAGAGCATCTATGCAGGATTTATATGATAGGATGGGTAGGATGGAGATACGCCAGGATGCGATAGAGCGGATGGAGTATACGCAGTCATATCACTGGGACAGGTATCATGGAGTGTTTGAGCATATGGTTGGGGTTTATAGTGTTCCACTGCAGGGAGCCTACAACCCACATGGCTATGCTCAGCCGCAGTATGACCAGTACTATCAGCAGTACCAGCCTTCGCCACCACAATATCAATAGCAGCAGGATGATGACGAGTAGTGTTGAGATGACACAAGTTGGTTGTGTGACCGCATGTTTTGGGTCACTTATGTTCTGAAAACAATTTCTTTCAAAACATTATTATTATTATGGTGTGTAAAATGCCTCTGTTGGCATTAAAACAATATTATCGTACCTTCTATTAATAATTAATTAGGATTATTATTATTTGTTTGCGCAATTGTTTACATTCGTAACAGGAAAAGGAAGAAAAGGCGCGAGACGAATTGGCGTGAAGAAAAGATTCAGAATATCAATCACAATTGAAAAGTATTATTCCACTTTTCCATTTTATCTTTTCTCTTTAATATTTTCACATTGAGGACAATGCTCATATTAAGTATGGAAGGGGAGATAAACTAGAAAAATGCTAAAAGTTTAAGGAAAAATTTTAAAGAAAATTTTGAAAATAACATTTTATTGATCACATTTAAGCAATCTGACTCTGGATTAATAACATTACTAGCATATTTATTCTACCCAAAAAAATTGTGAGGTTTAGATCTTAAGAATTCAGATATCCATCTTTGATACCTAAGATGATTTTATCTTTAGCTTTCTCGAGTTAAGGAGCGAACAATTGCAAATATCTCATCCGTTGTTACGGCTATGTATTTGTAGTTTTGTCTCCTTTTCTGGAGTATTGGTATCGATTTAAATTATATGAGTGTCCTGGTGATTTGTTAATTCTAGAACTTGTGCTTGAAATCTTTATGAGACCGCAGTAAGAATACGTTTGCGTGTTATAAACATTTTACTAATTAAGAGGTGATAAAAATATAAATATAAGTAAACAATAATTTTGTTCAAAACGATTTCTAATAAAATTATCTGAAATTATATCCGTACGAATTGAAGAAAGTCAAATGTTGGTATTGCTATTTAAATGAAGTGCGAAGGTTGCAAACTTCTAAGTTCGTTTGAAGTAGTGTGCTTATCCTAAGTATGGAGGGAAAGCAAGTTTCCCCCAAGATAAAGTGAATTGGAAAAAAAAGAATGATGTGGAGAATAAAGTCGAATGTATTACGGATAAGGTGAATTATGATTTTATTACAAACCTTTTTGAATAAATAATAAATAATAAATAATATCACTAAATAAATTACCGCTTTTGATGTTTATGTTTGGTGCTTACGCCATTTCGGTGAAGTTTAGTTTCTTGTACAAGCCTATGGTAATTTGAACATTTCATGACTGCGCACATGAGTGACTTCCGTTTATTATCTATTTTACCAAATCGAGCGAGTGTGAAAAGGAATCTTATCTATAAAAATTCGTGAGTTGCTTTGTCGCGTTATCTATGCTTGTGATTATTAATTTGTTTTACTAAACGAAATTCTTTCGCTTTGATTGCTTGAGGGCAAACAAGAAGCTAAGTATGGGGGGATTTGATAACGCTCCAAATATCCCTCGAAAATACACTAAATATATACGTTAACGCATGAAATATTGAAAAGTTTGCTTGTTTGTTGTGTAAATATTCATTTTAGGACCAAAAGTGATGGAAAGGACTAACGATGCAAAGAAATCCAGTTAAATGCACTAACGGTCGTTACAAGAAGAATCTAGAAGAGAATCCAAGGAGGAGTTAATGAACGAGGAAAAAGTGTGGCACATAATTTATTTTGTGCGGCGTACTTCAAGACGAAATAAATGTCATTCAATTAAACACCAAGTACGGCATACTTTTTCCCAAGTACAGTACACTTTCAGCATCAGTTACAAAAATATCATTAAGAGCATAATTATTATGCAACTCTTGAGTTGCCTAATCATTGTACCTGCTACTACCCTCACCCCTATAAATAGGACATGAATTTTGGGAGCAAATCATCCCATTCTTCATCTCTCAATCATCAATTCTCAATTCCTAGTGATCTTAGTAGTTCTAAGGAGGTTTTGAAGGTTAACCATCTCCTTCATCACTTTCCGGGTAGAGAAGGAAGTGAAGCATATCTGAATCTCAGAAAGTTAGAGTTTCTAGTGTTACTATAGTCAAGTGTTACTTTATTCTTGAAAGGAGTTGTAAGATTTGGAACCTTTACTCTTGGAATTTGGTAAAAACATGTTTCTATCCTTTGATAATATGAATGTTGGATTTATCATGATTGTTATATGTGTTATTATTATGATTGTTAAGTAGATTAACATGTTTAGTTAGGAGCTATATGATTATTTTGGATCAAACTTGACTTTTTGAATGAACTTTTGATATGAATAATATAAGCTTGATGCTTTTGAACTTGGACTCTTTAATCCTTGTTTGATCACCACTTATCCCGGATATAGGTCGAAAGACTCCGGTTAAGTGATTGATTTCCAAATTGTTTGTCCGTGACAACTAGACCTTATCCTTGTGAGGAGTGGCTAAGTAAACGAACATTAACCTAAGTACAAAAGGGTTTAACGCTAAACCACATGTCTAACAAACTTAGTTTAACAAGTTTATAGTACTCATTATCAAACACGAATCACACTTAAAGCATTCTCATAATAAAAGACAAAGGCCGAAAGGATTTTTCATTATGAACAATAGATAATCTTTCTAAGTAACTAAACATTCTTAAATCGATTATAATTACATTCGTGAATCGTTCATCTACTCAAGTTTATCCATAATGTTTCTTGTTCCTTAACCAAACATGTCCTTATATCATTGAATCAAACCATTATCTTTAGATCGTGACAGTCTATAAGATAATCCCTTTTTTGTAAAATTATCGACTCTTTCTTAGAATACCCAATCCCGTTGAACGAACTGGTCTTACCTAAAAAGATTATACTACATATGTGGGTTATACTTTTAACCGTGTGTTTCCATCTATTAACCGGTAATTCTAGTATTATAAATTTAAAGCTTTTGAAACACATCAACTACGTACTAACACCTTCCGCGGTTCGGATCATAAAGATACGAATGAACACATTGGGAAAGTTCTTGAGATCGTCGATCTATTCCACATTCTAAATATTACTATAGACCAGGTGATGCTTAGAGCATTCCCTATGTGCTTAACTGGAGCCGCAAGTCATTGGCTAAGAAACAAACCAACTGGTTTAATTATAACTTGGGATGGTCTTAAAACTAAATTTTTGAACAAATATTGCCCACCTGCTTGAACTGCAAAGAAGATGGAGGAAATCAACAACTTTCAGCAAGAACCTGATGAAAACCTTTATCAAGCATGGGAGCGATTTAAAGAACTCTTGATGAAGTGTCCTCAACACTATTTAACGGAGACGCAAGAGGTAATCTTGTTCTATAATGGATTGGGAATTCCTACTTGACAGATTCTTGATTCAAGAGGAGCAATACCATCAAAAACTTATGCTGATGCCAAGGTAGCCATCCAAGAAATGGCTGAATACTCTCAGAAATGGTACAATGGAACATCTAGGTCAAGAAGTGCTAAAACTTCTGACGGATTAGCAGCTATACAAGCACAACTCAATAATCTTGGAAGACAGATCAATAAAGTGAATGAAAAAGTCTATGTTGCTCAAGTTAGATGCGAACAATGCAAAGGACCCCATTACACCAAAGTTTGCCCAATCAAAGAAGAAGGGAAAACCCTAGAAGAAGCTTACTACACGCAGTTTGGTGGACCTTTTCAAGGAGGGGGATATAGAGCAGCAACTCAGGGATTTTATCAAAGGAACAACGCGAATCCTTCGTACCAAGAATGAAAGCAATCTATGGAAGATACCCTGAGCAAGTTTATGAGTGAATCAACAAAGAGACATAAAGAAAACTCCAATTTGATTAAGGAAATTCGAGCTTCGACAGATGCTGCCATTCGAAACCAAAGAGCATCGATTAAAACTTTAGAAATCCAAATCGGGCAAATGAGCAAGGTACTACAGGAAAGAGGATTTAGAAGTCTACCTAACTCTACTAAAGCAAACCCGAGAGATCAAGTCAAGTCGATTTCAAATACTATTGAAGCTGATTCATGCCCGATACGCCGTATTGGATCCTTCCAATACGCCGTATCCACTGGACAGAACCGTACACTGTTGTACGAGACAAGACAAACGACGATTCCATTTCCATGTCGTTTGAATGGTTACTACTGTGAAAAAAGAAGGGATCATATGGACCATAATTCTTGGAATCTTACTCTGAAGCTTCACATATCAACAATTCCATACCCAGAAAGGAAAAAGACACAAGGAGTTTCACTTTACCTTGCTTTATTAATAATGTATGCTTTGATAATACCCTTGTTGACTTAGGAGCTAGCGTTAGTGTTATGCCTCTCTCGACGTACCTTAACTTAGGATTAGACGAATTAGCTCACACTAAGTTAACAGTTGAATTAGTAGACAGGACAGTGAAATATCCAAAAGGAATAATATCATAAACACTAATCAATACTAATCACTAGCATAAACTTTTACAAATAATTTACTAACATAACCGTATAAATATAATCCATTAGATTTCCCATTATCCTCGGCAGTACGTTGACTTTTCCCATACTAAGTAGGCAGTACTTCGATCTTTAACTTAGCAGTACTTTTACCTTTTGCTTAGCAGTACTTTGACCTTTTGCTTAGCAGTACTTTGACCTTTTGACTTGTATTTCCCAACAATCCTCCCCTAACTTTGAAATTCTACTTTCTTGACTTCAGTTTCTTGATAGTTTGTCTTGCTTTGTTCAGCATCAGTCTGTCTGTCATTTTAATGCAGTACTTGCCTTAATCTTTTAAGCTTCAACATCTATTGAGCAGCATCTTGTACACATTTGTTTAGTATCATGAAATGTAACCTCTTGTTATGAATCATAAACACTTCTCTTTCTAGCCTCAACAGATTGTTCTTCTCAGCAACGTAAATGGTTTTTAATGAGCCTTACTAAGTAGCCATCTTACTCTTGGGCTAGTCAGTTCTTGTGTACCGCATTAGAAAAAAGGTAATAATCCATGGTATACTGAAAACCACTTCAACACTAAACTCAGAACATTAATCATAGTGAGGTGTAGAATACTATATAGGTTGGTAAGTCATTACAACCAAAACGGATTTGATTAGTCTTTAACCTGTAGCCGTTTGCTCAGACTAGTCAAACTCATCATTAAAAAACATTGTGGAGATAGGACCATATAGTTTTGAGCAAACTATTAAATGCTATCAACGGATTTGAGATTCTCTTTACCAAAAAGCACGTTTGCTTTGGAGTAGCCAATATATTCAATGTAATACCATTGTGTATTGATCACCATACAATTTTTGTAAATTATCAACCACAACACAAGATTTGAGATGTCCTTACCAAAAACTGTTTGATTTGGGACTAGTCAGTTCTTATATCTGCTGAGATATGGTGAATTGATTACCATTTGCTGTGTGGTGGTTAACCAACACTCAATCCCTTAAAATAGTTTGATTCTCAAATATTTGTGCTTTAAACCCTTTTGCACACTCAAATCTTCACAATATTTCAAAAACAACCTTTTTAATTAATAGTACTTTTAACAAGGTACTGTTTGTTTTAAACTAGCAGTACTTTGAACAAAGTACTGCTTGTTCACAGTTAAATCTTTTTATCAAAATAAGATATATAAAAAGAAAATTTTGATAATTCATACCATTGTTTAAGATTGTCACCATTGGCAGTTGTCCACAAAATGAACAGATGTATAAAGTAGATGGCTATCTCACTTTCCGTCTTCATCTTCCATTCATGTTCCAGCATCCTTATCATCAACTCTTTATATGAGGATATCTTTCTCTTATCCACATATGAATCATAGTACCATCCTCTAACTCTATAGTTAATGCACTCCTGAAGATTCGTTAAGTCTCCACCTTATGATTTCCCCAATCCTTCTTGATCTTTCAAAGTCATCATCATTGTTTCAGGAGTTTCCCAAATAGTTATTAGAACACCTAGAATATCAAACCTAAACCGTCTTGGAGGAATGTGCTCATAATAGTCTTGAACAACTCGATACAGATGATACAAATCCTGTCTATCTAAGATATGCAGTATCTCCCATAAAGTATCAAAAGCCCTGAAATGATTATTCGCTCTGTGAATGATAAGATACTCTCCATCAGGTGAATCAATAACCTGGAGCTCTGTAATCATGGAGATACCTTCAGTGACTCTCTATCGGTAAACTCTTTTCAAATCTACAATCCTAACGGTAATTTCTGAGCTCAATCACGTGTCTCCCGTCCTCAACTTTAACCTTCTTTGATAGGCGTTCTTCAGAAAAATAGCTTTTCTTTCCTTAAGAGTCTCTTTTCATCTCTTTCCCTTCAATATCTCTTTTCTTCTCTGAGTTCATTGAAAAAAATCTTGGAAGGAGTCTTTAATATATTCATGAACTTTGGTCATACAGTTTCCTTCACCTGTGGATACTTTAGCTTTTGCAATTCTTGTATCCATGACCTTTTAAAAAATTCATCATTTGATTCCTTTCTTTAGCAAGAGTATAGGTTTCTTCAAAGTAGTCCTTTGGCTTTACTTTCTTCAATTCTCCAACCCTTTTTTCTTTCTTCTTCTGCATCTCATTCAGTTTGAATCTTGCTAGCAACCTCCTCATCATTTGTATTCTCCAAAGCCTGATATTTTGAAGAGTTAATTTCTTCTTTTAGTTCTTCTACAAGATCCCCTTTGCCATTAGTCTTTCAGGTCGTAGCTTGAGATGGTTGTTGAGGTTTGAGATTGTATATGTATGGACCAGGAAATACTTAAACCTCTTTGGTCTAGAGATATCAGCAAGAACTTCACACCTTAAACTGTTCTTACATGGCTCTACATTTGAGTTGGAACGGATGGGCTTGAAGTACCTGCCTTCATCTTCCAAATTATAAGGTCCTTGGAGTAATAGTACTCTGTCGAGCAGTACTTTGAAATGTCTCCAAATCTAATTCCTTCAGTGTCTCACACCCTTACATAAAGCCTCTTCTCCTCACATTGATTTCTTCATTTTCATCACTCTTTCTTCAACAATGTCAGGAGTAACAGCATCATCTTATCAACAATATCTTCAAAGAAATGACCAGCTGTATAATCATCTTGAACATAGTGCTCTTCAGACAAAGTACCTTCTTCCTTATTCCTCCCCAATTTGACTGAAGACACTTTCTTCTTTTGCTTCTTTCTTCGTCGCTTTTGCTTCTTAAGGTGCTGACTCTCTACCCAAAAAGCGTGATGTTTGACCACTGGAGCTACCACCTGTGACAGGTTCTTGAGTTTGGTCTTGAGCTTGCGAATTAGTTTGGCTTGAGAAAGGGTTTGCTTCTTGAGTCTCCTAACTTCCCTGTTTAAAGCATATAGGTCCAAAAGTCCCTCATTTCCTCCAGATGTTTGAGACGCATCTGTGGGAGTATAATCATTGGGAGATTTTGGAATATTAGCAGCATTGTGAGGTTCAGCCGATGACCCTTGGAAGTCCAGCAGTACCTCGTAATTCAGCAGTCCCTTGAGCAGTTAGCATACCTTATACTTCAGCAGTCCCTGTAGAATTTGAGCTATTACCCTTGAACTTCAGCAGGTCCTTTGGACACACTAGCCTAAGCAGCACTTTGATCAGGGGTAACCTTGAGCAGACCACTTGCAGAACTTGCAGCTTAAGAATGAAGAACTATAACTATGTTCTTCCTCTGTCTGCTAAATGCGGTTACAACCTCTAACATATTGGAGTCAAAGGGAGTAATCGTACATGAGAACTTAGGACTATGTTTTTCCTCATAAAAAGTGAAGATCTTTGAGGGAAGTGTAACCTGATGTAAAAAATTCCTGAGGTCTTCCTACGCCCTCTATATTACCTTGTTCAAAGACAGTTGAATGAACCTAGGATACCATAAGAAAATGTGTTCCATTTGAAAATATGTCCTAGCATCCCCATTTATAATCATCTAAGGAGAAATGAACTTTCTGATTTGTTTCTAATCCTAGCTAAGAGTCAGAAGCATGTTGGTTCCAAATTGCTCCTAGGAGGTAACTCTAGTACTAAGACAAGTGAAAGTATTACATGAACTAAATACTTCCACTGTGGCTGAATAAAGAGTTGAGAAAGTGAGTTGTGCTAAATTACCCTCGTAGCCAATCTCTCCTAGCACTTCCCAAATAACTTGCTTAGTAAAGCAATCTACACCAATGTGCATCATCAAAGATAGGTCAGCTCGAATGGTTTCTTCATAAATCAAAATCTTTTGACACTACCCCCGGCGCGATATGTGGTACATCATTGATCACTCTGAAGAGATGCGTAGCCCAAAAAATTGGTTGAAGCCCATGGACCGATAGATTCATGATAAACTAACAACGAGTAGTTAAATGAGCAGTCCATTGAGAAAAACGATGATTTTGATAAAAATCAGACATTCTGACCTGTCTCTCCTACAACAAGCATCATGTTGTGTTTGTTACAAAAGTACGAAGATTTGCCAATGTGAAAAGAGATTGATGTGCGTCGAAGGATTTAATTAAAAATTTGTGATGAAAAGAGATAAAAATGAGAGAAAAATGCAAAATTTTCCCCCCCCCAGTTTAATATTATAGTTTGTTTGGATAACTATAAAGGTTACCGTTGTAAATACGTTTTTAGCGCAAAAACGTATGTTTGACCGTTGACCGAACGTTAGAACAGTACTTAGTTGTCTAAGCAGTACTTTCGAAGACGAGCAGTACTTTGATTTGGCTAAGCAGTACTTTCAACTTAAAAAGATTTCCAACTCAAATTTGTCAACCACAACCCTGCAATTTCGCAAATTATCTCATCAAAATCATTATCACATCTCAACAATCAATCAATAACCTCCCCTCAAATTAGCACTTAGAGCTTCCAAAGATCCCTGTCTAGCCAAAACAGTACTTTACATGAACACCAGTACTTTACATGTGATCCTCCCCTCAAATGTAGCTATGGGTTCATCATCCCAATAGTACACCACACAAGTTAAATCTTGCTAAGTCAATCCATTGGTGAGAAATCTGCTACATTATCATTCAGTATGAACCTTGACTACATTAATGATCCATGCTCAAAACAATCTCGAATGAAGTTATGTCGAATCTGAATATGCATGGTCTTTGAGTGGAAAACAGGATTCTTCACAATGCAAATGGTACTCTCAAATATCTAATGATTACAGTGTTTTCATGAAGTTAAATATCCATAATCAAGCAGTTGATTTTGCATCCAAAGTACCTGAGCACAACAACTTGCAGCTGCTACATATTCTGCTTCTGTAGAGGAGATAGCCACAATTGTTTGTTTCTTGCATTGCCAAGAGACCAGTCTTCTTCCAAGATATTGACATCCTCCTGAAGTTGATCGTCTATCATGATTGTCCCCAGCATAGTCACTGTCTGAAAAAGCTTCTAAATGAAAAGGAGAGTCCTTAGGATACCATAGACCCAATTTTGGTTGATGTTGAGGTACCTAAAGATCCTTTTGACAGCATGCAGGTGAGAAACCTTTGGAGTGACTTGAAATCTTGCACACAGACAAACAGCAAACATTATGTCTGGTCTTGAAGCAGTTAAGTACATGAGACACCCAATCATAGACCTATAAAGATGTACATCAACATCTTCACCTTCTTCATCTTTTCCAGAGATTTATGAGCTTCAAATGGGGGTGGATTTGCTTAATGTTATCTAAAGTCAAATTTTTGAGAATGTCTTGCACATATGGTTGGTCTTGACTTAGAAATTATACCAGCAAGAAGTTGGCTTGACTTGAAGCCCCAAAAAGAAGCAAGCTCACCCATGGAACTCATGCTGAATCCTTTTGGCATAGATCTTCAAAATCCTTCACCATAGAAGACTTGGTTGATCCCCCAAAAATGATATCACATCAACAGTAAACCTGTACAAGCATATATCACTTCTATCCTTCTTAATGAACAAGTTTTGTCAATAGCCCCTCTCCTATATCCATGCTTCAAAAGAAAAGTGAAAGTCTTTCATACCATGCCTCATTGGCTTGATGCAGGCCATATAGTGCCTTGACAACTCTGTAGACCTTGTTTGGATGTGAAGGATCTTCAAAACCTGGAGGCTTTAGACATAACACTTCTTCTATGATGTATGCCAATAATAAAAATGCACTATTTGACAATCCCATCTGATAGACCGTGAAGCCCATGAAAGATGCAAATGCAAAAGAGTCTGATTGCTTCAATTCTAGGCAACTGGTGCAAAACACATTCATCATAATCCACACCTTCCTCTTGTCTGTACCCTTGTGCAACGAGTCGTGCTTTGTTCTTGATAATAGTACCCCATTCATCTCTCTTGTTTCTAAAAACCCATTTAGTTCCAATCACTCTCTTGCCATCTGGTAAGTCACATAACACCCATAAACCTCTTGAACTTGAATTGAAGCATTCTCTTGCATTGCTAATCAACCAACGTTCATACTGCTACAAAGCATGAGAGACTTCAATGGGTTCCCTTCTTGAGATAAGAAACAGCAAACAGTAACAGGTCTGCTGATCTTCAGTGTTAGGATTCTGTTTGTTTGAGTATATAAAGGACAAAGCAATGCTCCTGATGTTGGTAGAAGTACTAGTCTTACAACTTTCTTCTTGTTTTGAACCACCAGGCAGTACTTTTACCAATAATCTGACTTTGAGGATGAATCTTATGAATTCTAAGTACTATTGTAGTAGAGGTGACAACAGTGGTAGTATCCATGTTGTAGTAGTCAGCCAATCCACCTTCCTCAGTGTCTGTATTGTCAGCATCAAAAGAGTTTGTAGAGAAAACACCATCTTTCGAAATATCATCATCAAAATCTGTAGGAGTATGCCAGTTACTTCTGAGGAGGTGTTTAGCAGATACATAAGAGTGAAAATACTTGTCAACACACACTTTGTCCCCCCATTTACCAAGAGTTGTTCACCTCTTTCCTTTTCCTTAGTCAAAAGCAGTCCTTTGAGCATCATTATGGAGTTGACAAAGATTCTTGATGCATCAAACTCACAAGCCATCATGTAGAGCTTGTTCTGTCATCGGACAATGGAACTTCTTTGTCGCAGAAACGCTCCAACTGAATGCTTAGTGCTAGCTTCATAATGCTTGACCTGAACGCAATGAACTCTTCGAACATCTAATTCATCAAAACATCAATCAGAGTGGATACATTCTTCTCCTGAATCAGACATAGTTTTCTTTTCCTAACATGAACGTACTTCATTGAAGGAGTTAGAAGTTCAAGATCAAACATCTATCAAAAACCTTTTCACCTTTTGATTCTCCTGATTCTCAAGAAAGTTTACATGAAGACAGCTTAGACAACCTTTCTTGTGATCCCTGTTATAGACTCTAAAACCTCTGCTGTTAGTAAGAATACTCCCAACAGATAGCCTTCTTCGACTTTGCCATCAAATCTTACCCAAATGATATCTAAGGGTATTAAGTATAAAGTAGAGAACATCCAAAAGGTCTCCATGAACATACTGATGTTAGAGATCTTACCCATCAAAATTTCATAAGGATCTTTCATTTGAAGGTTTAGGTCACCCAAAACTCTATTAAGCACATAACAGGATAGCAGTGTTGACTGCTTCATCCAAAATTGACATAGTAAAAGAGAGTCTGCTAACATAGTTCTAGCAGCTTCAATAAGAGTCCTATTCTTTCTTTCTGCGACACCATTTTGCTGTGGAGTCCTTTCAATGCTATATTCTCTCTTTATTCCTTTCTTGGCACAAAACTCATTCATTAGTTGATTCTTGAACTCTGTTCCAAGGTCACACCTGATGGTCTACACTTTATGTCTTAATTTTGTTTTCTAACCCCACGAGTCCAATCAAGAAGCATATCAATATTGCTCATCCTTGTAATGCCAAGAAAAACACCAACATTAATTTACTACATCCATCATTTGTGACGCACCAAGCAGTAACTCTTCAATTACACTCTCGACTGAAACAGTCCAATAAATCCATATCGACAAATTCTAAAAGTTTCTCTGATTGATTTCTTTCTTCATCCTTCTTTTGCAAGAAGCCCTGTGTTGTTTACCCTTTCTACATGCTAGACATGAATGATCAAGCTTGAAAGTCTTTGGAAGGTTAAAAAAAAAAAAACCTCTGACCAAATTGCCTTTAAAACCAACTTGTTGAAATCTTAGAAGTTGACATGCCCCCTCCCCCCCCCCCACCCCCCCCCCATGCCCCAATCTTCTGTGCCATAAGACCGCTTCATCCTTTGTTGCCTTTGCAACCAAACAAGTGATTCCACCAGAGGGAATAATATTCTTTAGGTCCAGGCTGTATACATCATTCTTTCTAGGAGCTCGAAGTATCACGAGGTCTTCATCAACAAACTTAAACTTTGGAGATAAGATAAGACACTCCTTGTCAGTGAAGAGGACATTGTGCTTCTTATCACAGATTTGAGAAACAGAAAGGAGATTAAACTTAAGCTCCTCCACATAGCTGACTTTCTCAAAGTCTATGCAAGATGTCTTGATGGTTCCTTTTCCTGAGATTCTTCCTCCTTTAGAGTCATTTCCAAAGGCCACATAACCACCCTTGAACTCTTTAAAATCAACAATTATAAGTAAGAATACAATGCTTTGTCCTGTCATCCTGTCATACTCCCAAAGCCTCCACTGTCAATAAGCATAAGCTTTGAGATCGTCTTCTGATTACCCCTTTACAAACAAAGTAAAGAATTAGATTCTTTTAGGACCCAAGTCAGAACTGACTTGTGATACCCCTAAGTGAGTTACATAAGCTCAAATTGCTTTGAGTGTGTAAGATCCATTATCCTATCACAGAATCTAGATAAGCTTCTTTTGTCTCCATGTTTGATTTGATATGATCATGCACTTTCTTTGACAGTTTGTGGAAGTACTCTGCTTGTTGTTCCACTAGTACTCCTTTCTTTACACCCAGATAGATTTCACAATTTCTTGGGTCTTTGTGGTTCTGTGAGTAGTCCTTGAAAAACTTGAGGTTCTAGGTCTTGTATTATCCTCTTTGATAATAAGGTCTACCAGTACTTTGTGAATACTGCCGTGTGGTACTTTTGGTCTATCAGAACTTGATAAAACAAATTAGCAGTACTTTTTGAAGGTACTTGTTGTATGTCTACTTGGTCTTGCAAGACTTTTTTTTTTTCACAACCCTTCCCTTTAAGTATGCTGATGTGGGGTAAAAAGACCTCCTTTGGTGAGTGGTACCCTATAGTTTCTTGAGAAATTACTATGGTTCACCCTTTGGATGTTGTTCCATACTGGTCTTTTGTCCCTTGTACCTTGTGTTCCCTTAGGTTTATGAGTTTGGGTTTGTTTAAAGGTTCTCTCATGTAAATTACAATCCTTGATTAGGTGATTAGGGTTGTAACATACAAAACAAATTACACCCCTTTGGTTCTAAGCCCTTTGTCCTAGACTCTGACCAACCACAGTTTGGACTATTTGGTGACTTGTTTTCAAAAGATTGTTTCACTATTTTTATGAGGTTAAAATAGTTTTTTCCTTTGATATTTTCTAAAGAATCAGTCTCTTCATCATCACTATCGAACCCAATCTTCAAATATGAGCTTTATTCTATCAAACTTCTGGTTTGACTATCTTTGTTTCTCTTGATTAACAACCTTATTCTAATGGCCAGTTTCATCTATTCCAGTAAAAGAACAATTTGCCCTAGGTGGAATAATTGTACCTGAGTATGGAGGTACGTCTGCTTAGTATGCCTTTTCTCTTTTAAAATTTTCCATACAATTAGAAGTATCAACCAAATTTTCATCCCCCAGATGAATTGTTATATTTCTCACTAACTAACGTATTCAACTCCAAAACCTAGACATGTTTTATCAGACAAATTCTTGTTTGTTTAGGACTATCATTTTGAAGTACAGCAGCATTTGACCATTTTTTTCAAGTTTTACCTAAAAATCATCTTCTCTCTTTTAAAGCTTGAGCTAATTCCTTTGTTTTTCTTCTAGTTTCAATCCCTCATCTTTTAAGTCTATACCATTTGTCATACTTAATCACGCCCCATGCATATTCCATTCTTTTTCATGTGGTTTTAAGTATGACTTTTAATGACTCTAAGCTGCATTGACGATATCCTAGAATTTCAGTCCTGGCCTTTTGAAAATTATCTCTTTCAGTTTGATAGTTTTCAAGCAGTTTTTTATAAGATTTACTACATTTAGAACAGTAGGGTACCTCTGAGTTGGTAGCCATTAGAGCTAGAGATACTGGTGTATCATCAGCTGTGTTGCTCCAGTCAAAATCACCAAGTTACACCGTTGTCAAAGTGCATAGGGTTCTGATCAATCCTCCATTCTCCAATCCATCTCTTCAAGTCCAGTCATTGCTAGCATAGCAAAAGTCCCATTGGATCCAGCATCAAATTCCTTGGTCCAATCAATATCATCATTGTTGTCTGTGGCCACCAAGGCTTTTGAGTTTGAATCTTCAATAGCCACAATCCTCTTTTCCTGACGACCATTTGCTCTGTTTTCCTGATATTTAGCAAATCTGCACTCCCTTGCAAAGTGTCCCAACTTCTGACAATTAAAACATTCAATCTTTGACTTAGTACTGGTGATGGGATCCCATTCTAAGTAGCTTGAGGTCAATGGGTCTTCCGTGTTTTTCTCATAAACTTCCTTTCTTGCAGTTATCATAGCACTTTGCCATACGAATGTCAATTTCTTTCCATATGCAACTTCATCATTTTGCCAACAGATCTTCATCATCCATGAGTTGTAGGCATAGATCTTGTTAGCAAAAGAAGGAACATAAGATTTCATCTGAGAGGAACACAGTTAGGAGCAGTTTGAAACTTGCTTGAGGCAGTCTGATTAATCCTTTGGATATGTGCTGGTTCAACAGTAATTTGTTTCAAAGTACTAGCTATTGGAATATCACGTGGACAAAAAGCGATATTTGTGAGTTTGAGTTTGAAGCAGGAACCCTTCCAAAATTCAAGCTCATCTACACACTCAAGTTGTTTGTAGAGATCATCAAACTCTAATTCTCCAATCCAGGTTTGTCCCCGAATCATTTGTAGCAACACATGCCACACAGACGGTAGGCTTCTTAGAAATTTCAAGTTAGCATCTTCAAGGGACACTTTAGCATCATATAATTCAATCATGCTAAGAATATGCTGAAACCTTTCGTATGCTGAATCTAGCTCTTCTCTAGATCTAATAGTAAAAGTCTCGAATTGTTGTTTCAAAAGATTCTTTTGCACTTCTTGATGCATCGTTACACCAATCTTGCTTTTAGTGGCTGTCCATGAGGGTCATTTGCATTTGTGGCATCATGAAAAAAAACAAGAAGATGTCTATCAGAATTGGCAGGAAAGCAATATGTTAAGGGCTTTCTCATTGTTTCTTCTTGTGTTGGCAGCCAGTGAAGTTTTGGTGCAGACGAGGATGCAGGATCATGTTGTTCTTGGATCTCCATTTGGTTGATTATATCCCACATATATGATCATGATGGCGAATGTACTGTCGCATCTTCATAGACCAAAGATCATATTCACCCTTTTTGATCATTGGGATTCTTAGTGCAGTAACAGACGAGGTGGGCGGGATAGGTTCAGCTTCAGACATTTTTTAGAGTTTGAAAAAGATTTTGAATGATTAACAGTTCTTCTAGATCAGAGTCTCTTCGACCAGCTCTTATAACCGACTTGTAGGGCATCGGATATTCCTTAATGAAACACAGATATACTGTCAACTATGCGGAATCTAGTTGGCAGTACCTAGAAGAACACACACAGATTAATCAAACAATTTGTATTAAAAACTTTTGATCGCCTAAAATGCAGATCCCAAAAACAATACTAATATTTGTGTTCGTTGTTCATTTCTTAATACCTTCCTAGAGATCCTTTTATAAACATAAGGATAACCTCTAGTAGGTGTACAGTCCTTGTATATCATAAACACTAATCAATACTAATCACTACATAACTGTTACAAGATAATTACTAACAAAAAACCGTTTAAATGATAACTCCTTAAATTCCCTTATCCTCGGCCAAGTACGTGATGGTCTTTTCCCTCCTAAGTAGGCGTACTTCGATCTTAACTTAGCAGTACTTTGACCTTTTGCTTAGCATTACTTTGACCTTTTGCTTAGGTCAGAATCTTTGAGACCTTTGTGACTTGTATTTCCAACATCCTAAATTCCTCTAAAGCTACTCTAAAGCTTACACATATCGATAATTCCATTACCAAAAAAGGAAACACCCGGGGAGTTCACTTACCCTTTCTTTATTAATAACGTTATTTGATAATGCCCTTGTTGACTTAGGAGCTAGCGTTAGTGTTATGCCTCTCTCGACCTACCTTAACTTAGGATTAGGCGAATTGAGCTTATGCTAAGTTGATAGTTGAATTGCAGACAAGATAGTGACATATCCCAGAAAGAATATGCTAAAATGTGCTAGTAGGTACTGGTAAATTTTTATTCCTAGTAGACTTTATAATTCTAGATATGCCCAAGGATATCAAAGTGCCTTTGATCCTTGGAAGACCATTTTTGTCTACCGCCCGTGCTAAGATTGATGTTTACAAAAGAAAGATTACTTTAAGGGTCGAGGAAGAAATGATTATTTTCATAAGTGTTAAACTTGCTAGTAGTTTAATTAAGAGGGTATACATGCTAAGTTTGAGAGAAAGAATGGAACTTGATTTAGAAGCTAAGCTAATGGGAGAGACTTTGGTGATTAATATATCATTAGACCCTTTCTTTAAGGATTACATTGAATTAAATGATCTAAATGAACCATTTGAGCTTAGGGAAAATCAAGGTGATGATTTGATGCCCACCATTAAGGAAGGTGAGGTAATTGAAGAATTTAGAACTAGGGATGATGAACTTGATGCTGAAATTGATGATTACCCTAGTTATTGCGACTATGATAAAAAGATCCATATAGATTGTGCCCACAACTTAAAGTTTTCATGCATGATAGGATTTGAATTTACGCACGCTAACTTCTTCCCATTATTGTATGTCAATGTGATGTCCAAAAAGTTTCATAATTCCATAATGAAAGATAAGATGGTGTACAAAGAGAATAATGTGATAGGAGCTTTAATGAATGTGCCTATTTTTGTTGGAACCTTTTTTGCTGTGATGGATTTTGCAGTTTTAGAAAATATGGATGCTTATCATGATGAAGGAATGGGCGATGTTATTTTTGGCGAACCATTTTAAGAGAAGTTGGAATTAAAACAAGACGGTTCGAAGGGATGATAACCATTTATAATGGTATAATAAAGTAACTTACCAAATGGTACGATCACATCCAAGGTTTAAAAGCTACACTAATGAACAATGCAACAGGATCCCACCATTACTGAAGGTAAGTGAAGAAGATAAGAATAATGGAATCTCGCATCCATACCAAAAGCTTAAGGGTTCTACAAAGGAGTATTGAACTTAAGACTCGATTACATTCGAGATGTGAAGATGGAGGAATGGCTTACATGCGAGCACATTAGCGTGTATGAAATGGAATGGTGAAGTGGTATCTGAAGAAAATTCTAACTTAAAGACTTCGCTGTAAACAAAAGTGCTTCCCGGGAGACAACCCGGAATGTTATTTAATTTTATCTAGTCTGTCTTCCCAGACATCAAAACGGCATATCCGCTCCATACCATACGACATATTGATTGTCTAGACGTTATCAATCTTTACTTTTTATGCACTTTAAAAACATTATTGTCAGTTTTGGCAATACGGCGTATTCATGCATATGATACGGCGTATTCACCAGACTGACTCGTATTTAGATTGTTTAGTTTAGTTTAAATTAACCGTAGATACCAAGAAAGGATTTTGCATGTTTTTCTTATATTTTACACAGGACATTGTGAAAGAAATATCGACGAATATTGGTGGAGAATTTACAAATTTGGAGATCTTGAAGTGTTGGAGTCTTGAAACTTCAAGGCGGCTGTTCAACACAATCTTGCTAATAAACTCAACATGGAGAATCTACCGAGAAAATATCAGGGGAGTTTCTCATTCTAATTCTTTTTAATTCCCGTATTTAATGTTTTATCTATACAACGAGGACGTTGTATAATTCAAGTGGGGGGATGGAATTAGAATGTTTACTTGTCCTATTTTTCACACTAAAATGCTTAAATTATGCTCAAATTTAAAAAAAATTCAAGCATACTTTTGTGAAATTACTTGTTACATAACCCGCACACAATAACCCTTGTTAGATATTATGAGGATTTAACCTTATCCGTTTCCAAACGTTTACCCAAATTCCACAAAATATGAGTGTGCCGGTGATGTACGTAATTTTTTTCTAGATATTTTTTAGTAGACTTTAGAACTTGGCTTGGTATATCACTCGAGACCGCATTGATGAATACTATGGATTTAGATG
>BQNB010030988.1:31736-47971 GCA_026074375.1 Tanacetum coccineum
AAAGGTATAGAAGATAATCTTTTCAAAGAAGTATTTGAATACATGAAAATCTTTGATGAGCTGGACAAGGAGTATGATCAATGTGTTATTTATAAGAAGAGTTTGGAAACAGAGAATAAAAATCTTCTGATTCAAAATGAGTGTTTGCTAGCTGAATCTGTGTCTAAAGATATTTGTTCTGTTGTGCTTACTTCCGTTATTGCCGAGCCCATAAACGATGAATATAGGTCTAATTGCATTAAGGAACACTCCATAAATCTGGAACTTGAAGCAGAGATTTTAAAGGTGAAACAACTACTTGTTTAAAAAGAAAAACGATGTTCTTTCATTGAAACGAAATATCAGGAACTCGAGCTTAAATTTCAAAAGTATAAGGAATGTTTTGAAAATCCCCAGGTTTGTAATAATTCAAGCTCACCTGAACTTAATGTATTTTTTGAAATCAACAAGTTGAAAGATCAGCTTCAAGGGAAAGATGAGTTACTCGGGAAGTTAAAGGCTCAAATCAGTAACATGAAAGAAGTTAGTGCCGACTCCAATCTGAGTACTCTAGAATTTCAAGCCCTAGAAACTAAAAATACTCAATTAAAAGAGGAACTCACTGCTGTTAGGATTAAGAATGATAGCCTTAGTGATGAAAACGTTTCTATTAAAAAGCGTTATCAAGATTTGTATCAGTCTAAGGCAGAAAGTAATAGTAATGTGAGTAGTAGAGCAATTGTCCCTGAGAAACCCAAAGTACTTGCTCCTGGCTTGTATGCCATGACGCCCAAGTATATCCCTCCTCAGAAGAGAAACAATAGGGAAGCCAATACTCCTTTGCCTAAGGAAAGAGAAGTTGCCTTTGCAAAACCTCATCACATGATTGCACCTGGCTCATCTAGGTATAGCTCAAATGACATGGTTCATAATCGCTACCTAGAGGAAGCTAAGAAACAGACACATGAAATAGGCAGGAATTCCAAAACTAGTGTAATACCTTCTGCTAGATCAATAACCAAAACCTAGGAAGGATACCGAGCTCAAATGACATTGATCCTAGTGTGATACCGACGGGTAAAATTTTCAAGACAGTTTAGGTGGGTTCCTACTGGAAGGATATTCACATCTAGCACAACCAAGGTTGACAGTGAACCCACAAATGGTTCAGATGCAGATATCACTAACCAATACGAATACAAACAAACTCTTGATGTCAGTGCAGGTACTCCTAACTTAAGTGCAGGTACATCTTTCAATCCTAAAAAAGAAGGACTCAGAGTTTGGTTGCTGAAAAGATTGATATCTCATAAACTAGGGCTTCAAGGAATTCTGATCTGATGAACAAGCAATGACTTCTGTACAACCCAGTATAGGACTCGGACCTAACTCAATGGCTCCTGGACACAACGGTGCAGGACCAGAGATTAACAATTTATAGTCAGGACGAATTGGTTATGGGTTGTAACTACTCCAACAACACCTAGTGTTCCTCCTACAAAAAAAAATACAAAAAGATGAAAAATGTTATTCCAGCTCAAACACTGACTACAACTCTTTAAATAGAAAATAGGTCAATGTTTGAGGGAGAGAATCAGTGCTACTAACAGTCTTGCAGGAAATGCTCACAGAGGATTTTTGGACTCATTCATTCTTCTTACATGAGAAGTATCTAATCTAGCATGTAAGAAAAGCTGTTGCTAATTCTGTTGCTGAGAGATTGGAACGAACCACAAGCTGCTTCTTCAGACATACTGATTTATCACTCTAGTCTACGTATATTTCAGGTTTCGTTTCAATATTTATTAAATATCTGTGTGTTACAATAGTATATCTATATCCTCATTGATTGAGGGGGAGCTTAAAATTATTTTAAGTTCATTGTTGATCAAAACCATACAAAAGTTGCATACTATTGATCAGGGGAGAAAATGTGACTTAAAATTATTGATAACTAATGATTCAATTGTTTATATGTGATAGCTTGAACCTTGCATGTGCAAAACAACTTTCGAATATCGATGCACATGTGTAGGGGGAGCAAAAAGAGTAACATATTCTAAAATGTCAAGATACCAAAACTTTTGTGTTATACACAAGTATCTTGATAATCTACAAAGAATCTTTTGCTTCATGATCTTGGTTTCATATATGTGATTGGATAGCGGAAATTGCATGGGAATGTATCATCTCATATCCCTCGGGATATCTTTCTAAAATTTGATAGAGCTGTTGAGTGTTGATCTGTTAAACGGTTTTCAGCAGGTTAAGCTTCTCAGTTCCTATCGTTTTTTAAGAACCATCAAAGCATTTTCCTTCAAATGATTTTAAGGCGACTTGACAAGGGTTAATGCTAAGTTTTGACCTGAGTTAGGTAGTCTTCTGCAAAACTTTCGTTGTGTTCAAACGATTTCATCACACTTCGACTGTTTTTCAAATATTTTTTTGCCAATAGATTCTATGGGCCCCCCCCCCCCCCCCCCCCCCCCCCGGGGGTGGGGTACTTAATAGTATTAAGAGGTCGACCCTATGTTTGAAAGTGAGCCTAATGAAGCATCTAGACATAGGTTATGCTGAACATGAATTATACGGTATAGTTAGCAGATAGTAACTGTTCTGACTCACTCTTTACCATTTTAGTAGTAGCAATGCTATTAGTGTGTTAGTCTACGGACATCTGGTCTAGAGAACAGCAAGCATACGGGAATCTGATACTTTGATATTGTAGGACTTAAAGGTTTTGAGCTGGAAAACCTGTCAAGGAGGTTCTTTTAATGAATCTACCTGATCACAGGTGCAGTACTCATACTGTAATCATCGATCCTCACAGAATCGAAGGTATTGCAACTGACAAGATTGAGTATCTTCATTTATACTCGGTCCCTTCAAAATATAAAACCCTCAATGTGTTTAAAAATGTTTTTCTATGAACACATTAAGTGGATTTTCATATAAATGTTTTTGTTGGTGATCAATTTTTTGGAATAAAGACAAACGACTCAACAAATCGATGTAAACCACATGCTCATACTCAAAGACTCAAATATATCAAGAAAGCTAAATACTTAAAGCTTCTGCACCTCTGAAAATCAAAGTCTTCTTCAAAATGATAATGATATGAAGAACTTGAAAGGAGGAAAGAATTAAAGCTTCAAGATTACAACATAGTTTGAGCATGTCGGTCCAACGTTAGCAATGCAAATTAGTAAAGACACATGAATTTCATGGATATCAGATAATACTTCAAGTATCAAGTCATGATGAAACAAGCTCTAAAGATTAAAGTCAAAGTGAAGATTGCTATAGCAAGCACATAATATCAAGGGAAGATTACAAGGACTACGAGCTGAAGAAATCTACATTGAATGCTATGACTCAATTTTGCAAATCAATAGTGACCTCACTTAGGGGGAGATTGTTAGAAACAAAGAAGTCTCGGTTACTAGTAGTTATTTAGCATTTACTAGCTCGTTAAGTAATGATGTTTAATGTAATCGGTCCGACAAAGAAAAAGCCCGAAAAGCCCATCCAAAGGCCCATATGGCCAGCCCCTTTGAGGGTTATAAATGTACTTCACATGTTAAGGTTTAGGGTATGTGATGATCTCTATAAACACAAAATTCATATCTCTTGTAAGTTTAATCATCTTTCATTATTTTTCTTTCCAGTTTTTCTCTTGATCTTTAAACCTCAATCTTTCTTGTGAGATGAATAATTATTGGAACCACTATTGGAACCATCAGATGTTGTTTTATTAAACTAATAATAAATAAAATAAATCTAAACTAATTTGATGATAACTTATATGATAAACGAACGTATTTACTTAATCATGCAATTATCCTCAGATTGCTTCTCCTAATCCTGTTGCTTTGTCACACTTGTGATGATCTGTGTAAGTATTTCCTAAGTCATGAACGAATTACACGAACTCGCCGTCTATTTAATATTCTGTTAAGGCAATGCACAAGTAAGGTAGTATGAAGACTATTACAAGGCCCGTAAGAGTATATTAAATGCAATTGAAATATCTTAAGATGGATCAACCATATTAGGGGTAAGGTAGTATGAAGACTGTTATCGATGGTATCCTTTCTGCACACTCGCGTTTCCCTAGACGTCTATGGCAATTTAATATCTTATGGCTAGTTTTCTAAAGCCTAACGCGCCCATCACAAGAAGCAACATTAAAATGATCTATAATCTAAGTTTCATGTAATCATAAGTAAATACTAATAGATCTAGCTTTGCATGGCAAATAAAGGAGAAGAACAAGAATCTATCACAAAACACATAGACATATTAAGTGATAAAGGATAAATGAACTTCACTTGATTAAATCATGTAGTTGAGGCTGTTACAAAAGGGTTTTGACACTGTAACAACCGGTAATTTTCAGACCTTTAAATGACTATTTTACCCTTTGACTTTTTGGGTCTGACTTGACTTTGACCCTTTTGACCATTTATTGTCAACTAAAAATGATAATCACGTAACCGGTAAAAAAAATTTTAAAAAAAAACTCATTTAAATAATAAATCATATTTATTATTACACATCTCTCACTTACAAATTTATGTTTTCAAACTCATTTGATTTAAAAACGAGAACGACGAGTACCGACACAAAAATAATTAAATTATATTTAGTTATCACTTTTTATTAAATAAAAATATTTAATAAATTATTTCATTTTTTGTTCAAAAGCGTTTATTTAAAAACGCAAATATTCGGGTTAAAAATTTATTTTTTTTATTTTTTTTATTTTATTTTCGGACAAGGCATAACCGGGTCACTAAATAAATAACAAATATTTTTATAAATATTATAAAAATATTTATGAAATACTATCAAGTAAATACTCATTTTTATCAGAAAAATGATTTGGAAAACAATGACGCAAGTTTCGTGACTCGAATCATCCGTTAAGTCGTCCAAACGAGACCCGAACCATTATATTACAAAAGTTACACTTCTGGTCGCTGTGAAATATTTACACAATCTACCCTAAATTATTATACACTTTCTATTTCAATTTAAACTTATATATATATATAAAAGTTTTATAAACTTTTTTTTCATTTTCATTCATTTCATATCATATAAACACACACACCTTTATCTCTCTCTCCCCCCCCCCCCCCACCGGTCTATCGCCGGCCACCACCTTCGGCCATCGGAAAACTTTTCTGGTGACTTTTCTGGCCGAATCAAAAAATACTCCCCATCACCCGATCTATTTGATCCCCACACTCACTCGCCACCACGCGCCTATATCCATCACCACCGCCGTTGCCTCCCCACCCCAGCCGCCATAGTCGCAGCTCAGCCACACCACCACCATCTAAACAACATCACCATCGTCACCACCATGTCCCCGCTACCACCAAAGAGGTGCGTTTAAAATTGACAACACTCGAGAGGGTGCGTTTGGCAGCCACCGCACCACAAGGGTGCGTTTGGTTTGGCTCAACCCGAAGAGGGTGTTTGTTCTTGGTTGTTAACACCCGTTAGGGTGCGGTTGGTTTTATAAAACGCCCATAAGGGTGCGTTTGGATCCGGGTTCGGCACCATGGGGTGCGTTTGGTTGTTATTAAACCCACACAGGGCTGCGTTTGATTGCGGTAAGCACCAAAAGGGTGCGTTGGGATTTAGGGCAGCAGCAAGGGTGCGTTGGTTTTTGTGTGGTTTTACACCCCGAACCCCGAGAGGGTGCGTTTGGCTGTGACAGCCCACAAGGGTTGCGTTTGGTTTGCGGGATAACACCGAACAGGGGTGTTTAGTTTGACAGTTACGCCACAAAGAGGGCGTTTGGCGTAACAGAAAACTATAAGAGGGTGTTTGGTTGTGCAGAAAACAACATAAGGGGGCGTTTGGGTGAGCAGGGAACCTCAAAGGGGGCGTTTAGGTGAGCAGAATCCGCACAAGGGTGCGTTTGGTTGGACAGAATTGCTATTAGGGTGCATTTGGTTGGACATAAATGCTATTAGGGTGCGTTTGGTTTAACCGAAACAACAAAAAGGGCGCGTTTGGTTCATATAAAACGACAAATAAATATAACGTAAGGTTTTATAAATATTAAAAACCGGATATATATTGGTGGTTTAAAATGATTAAATAAATATGATATTTATTATTTTGTTTAGTTTAGACATAATAACATATATATATATTATTTCTAAAACACGCGGGTGTTTGAAATATTGAAACGCGAATAAATGCAACATATATTGATTAAGGGAAAACGTTGAGTTTTGCGAAAATGGGAAACGTGGTATAACGAATAGTTAATGCCGAAATTATAAAAAGTTATATACTTAATAAATTTCATTATAAATAATAAAAGACGAAGTTATATAGTCTTAAGATCGTAAATTTGTAATTATACAATCACCAGATAAACGAACGAGAACTACACTTTTGTAAATGAAACAACTAGTTTAACTAAGACCCGTCAAAGAAACGAAATACTAATTTATAAAATATTATTTTATAAATTCCTAATTAAAAGATAAAGTCATAACTTTTGCAAAAGCTTTACAAACATCGCTACATGATTCGTAACTTTAAAACGTGTGTTTACTTTTATACGAGAACTGTTATTAAGTAAATTAGTGACTTTCCGAAAACGTGTCGAAATGTGTTGTTTTAATTATTTTCCCACGTTTCTTAAATAATACTTATGAAGTGTTATATACTTCACATAAATCTTTGGATTGTTTGTCTTTGTCATATAATTCACGATTTGTATTATACACTTGTTCATTCATAATATATTACATACTTTGCGTTTATCTTTCGATTTATTTTATTTAACCAACCACCAAACTATTACAACTTGAAAATCTAAATCTTTATCAACGTGTCGCGTTGATGTAACCATTCATCGGGAAACCCAAACGCATCATCCTAGGCTAGTGGGTCTTAGCCGTTAAGTTAAGTTGCATCTTCTTGATCGAGTCGTTCCCTCTTCCGTTTATGTTGTGCTTATTATGTGCATTTTTGTGCTTATTATGTGTAATTTTCTGCAAGTTGGCTCTGGCAAATAAGCACCCCCCACCTTTTCTCTTTTTTTAACTGGGAGTTTTTTCTTTTAAAAAAAACGTTTTTCGGGGGGTTGAGAAATACGGTGCTCGATTTTTTTTACTACAATAAAAAAACTTATTGATTTTCTATAAGTAAGCGTTACATGATTTTTTATTTTTTTACTAAAGCTTGGATTTGTTTACTACATGATTTGAAGATCGTGAATGATTATATTTGAAAATAACAGTGGAAATTTTTTTGGTCATGATTGTTTTTTTTTACTATATGGAATAAACACAAGGTGTTTCTTCTACAGTGAATTTTCCAAAGTGTTTACAAAAGTGTTATTTTGGATATATGATTACTTGCACTTGGATATTTATTGCTTAAATTACCTTATTGACGGTGAAGGTTCCCTATTTATCACTCGGAAAACGTTAATTGAATATTTTAGTAAAAGCGCGGTTAAGGTTGTGGATACGATATATACGGAAACTGGGGAACCCCAATTTTCCTCACCTTTTTCTTGGGTTTCACTAGGTTTGATTCAAGGTGCATTTTAAAACATTGAGGAGGGGTTTGTTCAGGGTGTTGGCACAAAGCATCCCTATATTCGATTGGGGCAAAAAAAAAAATTCTTAGTTAAGGCTTCGTGGGGGGGGTCATGAGCCTTAGTGCATTAATACAATTGTTGGTTGGTGACATATGATGTGTTTCTCTTTGTCTACCTTATCCTATTTTCTTTGGGACTATGGAATTACGTACTATGTTCTGCTATTATTTGTTTTGCGGACTCGGAGAATTACGTACTTAGATCACCATTACATTAAGTGTCTTCTTGTGGTCCACTTTTTATATTTACTTTCTTGATTAACTGGGTATTTTACTACTCGGATTTTCGGGATATTTGGATTTTCGGGGAAATTTTAAACAACTTTTAAATTGTTGTAAAACCCAACTACTTTTTTCTTATGAAATATTTCTTTAAAATTTATTTCTTTACTTGGGGGCTTTTTAACACTGTAAAACTATGTATTCCCACCAAAACATTTATTGTTGATGTTTTTTGCGTGGTATTTTTCTCAGGTATTTATTTTGCTAGCTGGGGTTGTGGCTTTGGGAAGCGACATTTCGAGTCGCGCGGATATAATTTTTGAAGGGCTCTTACCCTTATTTGTGTTACCATTCGGATTTATATTTGTTTTCTTTAAAAAATGTTTCTATATTTATGCATTATAAATGGGATCCTTTGTAATACCTTTGAATTTTAATATTTGGCAAAACTGTGAAAATTTTAATTTCTTTTAAAACGTCTCTTTTGAGTGATCGTTTTTCTGTGACTTGTGCGTGACGGGCGAGTTACTTGGAAAAAGGTAGGCCACACCCAAGGTGGTATTTCCGCTGCGTTGTTGTTTGATTTGGGTTGGTGTTACAGGGGACACCCTAAAAAACGAGCCTAAAAAAGGTTGCCTATGGTCGTCTTTCTAAAAAAGCTTAGGTTTTCGTCTCCCAAAAGTTAAACACAACTAAAAAAAAAAAAAAACCCTTAAAAAAAACTGATTTTGTTTATATAGGGGAGGGGAAAATTAGGTTGGCCCGCGTTTATGCATCCTGACGCCGTAGTTTTCGCCCAGTAGAATTTTATTCTATGAATTTACCTTTAAGTCGGCTCTTAACGTTATTGGACGCCCGTTCGTCCTAAGAATTCCATGACGCCGTCGCTTGAATGGGGAGGATCCTTTTTGGAACGCCGGCAACTTGTAGTTTGGCGGTCGCCACGTCTTCACGATAACTGTTATGCTTTTCTTAAAGGAATAGGTTGGTGTGGATTCGTAGTCTTGTCCGTTTATTCTCCAATTAAGCCCAAGTCACGTGTATTTTCTCCAAACGTCATCCAAATGCTAAAAAAATAACACCACAAAATCGGAACGGATTTTTTTTTTTTATTTAAAAAAACACATTTAATTTGGACATTTATTTTTTGTTTGATTTAGGGGGGTTAATGGACTTCTGAACAAAAAATATATTAGCAAATAAACACCTCCATCAATTAGTCAAAGGGGATAAAAATAAGCCAAAAAAAAATTGGTTGGGGGCTTAACCAAAATTAAAGTCAAAAATTAAGTTTTTAAATACTCTCCAATTAGCTAACCACACACAATCACTACAATCACTTGGGGCTGGTAAATGAATCGAACGAAACACGGAAACGGGAGCCTTGTTCTTGGTTCGTTCATCTTAATTTTGCCGGGGACAAAAATAAGACGGGTAAAAAACCTGATTCGGGCTTAAAAAAAAAAAACGGGAAATGCGGGGGTGATTTATCTTGACTTACATGTTCGTTTTTATTAAGGAAAAACAATGTTGGTTTCATTGTTCGTTTCATGTTAAAACCCACTAAACGAACATTAAAAACGAACGAAAAAACCATTAAACGAAATAGACATTAAATAAAAAAAAACATTTTAAATATACCACAATATTGTGGGTTTTTATAAGTGCTTGGTTTTTTTGTTTAAAGTTAAAGACAAATTTTTAAATCTAGATTAATTAAAAAAAGGATTTACGGATTTAACCAAAAAACATAAATAACATATATATGGATAATAATGGGAACGAAATTAAAATAGGGGGGGACGTTTCCGAACCATAAAATGGGGACGAACAAGGACTTTTGTTCAGGTTCGTTTCATTTAAAACTAATACGAAAACGGGAAAAATGTTGTTTATGTTTGTTCATTTTAAAAACGAGTTGGGCAACTTTGGCCCGGCCGTGTTGCTGCGGGGGGGGGGGAAAAAATGGTTTAGGTTGAAAATGTCTATATTATAAAACCAAATGTGGTTGTGTGAAAGCTGAAGGTTAGCATTAGTTTCATGTAGTCTTAACATCAGTTTACCCCTATAAACTAAATTACATGTACCTTTAAAATATTTGTAGGGACCTAATTACCCACTTTGTCTTTTGCATTTTTACAGTTTTATTGTCTCAATAGGTGGAAGGTGGGTTAAAAACAATAATGGTTTTTTGCATCTCAAGTTTGTATCTGGGTTTTCTTATTTGAATTGTTTATGAAGTAACCCTTTTTATTAATTGTTATGGTTTATTTACTTTGTTTTGATTATTGATTTGTAGAATGGGGGACATAAGTTTGTTTTAATTTCATATGAGGTACTGAAAGCTTATTAGGGGACTTACAACATAGCTTTTTTAATAGCCTGATTTAAAACAGAAAAGGTTACGGGTTCGCTTAAATAGGTGAATTTTACAGGAGGAGGGAAAAGTTGATTAACGTTTTCCAAATCAAGTTTCCTAATAGTAAATTAGACAAAAAGAAGATAGAGAGTGGGGTGCAAAAAAGAAGAGAGCTTTTTTACACATTATTTTTTTCATAGTACAGTAGCAAAAGGGTAAAGTGGTTATCAACTTTGTTTAACATTTCGGTTGGATCGATTTTGGATTACGCAAAGGGGCGGTGACAGTGCCGGATTAGTTGGTTTTTTTAGCCTTCATGTTTTTTCATTTTTTTTTCTTAGTTTGGAACCCTCAAAGAATGGATTCTGCTTCCGGGCTCATCTGGGAAAAAAGTCATTATTTTGTACAGATGGGTCTTGCGGGTTTCATTTGTTCTGAGGATATTTTTGGGTTTTTGGCTAGGTGGGGTTTGGCGGTTCATTTTAGATTTGAGGGATCTTTTTTGGGGTTTTTCGGGCTAGGTGCTGCTGTTGGTTAGGTGTAATTTCTGGGTTGGTTTTGGACAATTAGGTTTCAATTAGATCAGGTGTGGGTTTAGATGGTTCAACATTTTTTGTCCACCAAAATGGGTTCTAACTGCAGAATGGGTGGAGAATTGTGGGGCAGGGTTTTTGTTGGAGGGGGCAGATTGCTAGCATGGGGTTAATCAAGGTTGGGGAATTGGTAAATCTAAAAACAAAGTCTTGGCCTGCTTGAAGTAAAAAAAAACCCGCTAATCAAAGTGGGAATTGATAGGTTATGTTGTCGTACCTTCCAATTCCTTTCAAAGAATGGTGGAAGGGTGGAACTTGGGGAAAGGGGGTTTGTTTATCAGCCTATTTCGGGCCAAAAAGCGGCTCATTGCAGTTCATCACGGGAATATCGGAGGGGAGTTTTGGTTTGGGGTTTTTCTGGAACGCAAATAAAAAGTTATGGAAATGTTGCCGAACAGCCACAGCGCAGGAGGGATTACGCCTTTGTGTGTAAGACTTTGTTTAGGGGGGGGGGGGTGTGGGTAGGTTTGGTGGAGTGTGTGTGGGTGTGGGGGGGGTATGGGAGGGGATGTTGGTGTTTTTTTTTTTTTTGTTTTTTTTTTTTTTGTTTGTTTTTTTTGTTTTTGGGTGGTTTTTTTTTTTTTTTTTTTTTGTGGATATTTTGGGTCTATTGTGTTTTTTTTTTTTTGTGTTTTTTTTTTTTTATTTTTTTTTTTTTTGTTTTTTTTAATTTTGTGTTGGTTTGTATTTTTTTTTTTTTTTTTTTTTTTTTTTTTTTTTTTTTAGTGTTTCTTCTTATTTTTTTTTTTTGTTTTTTGGGTTGTTTTTTTGGGTTTTTTTTTTTTATTTGGTTTTTTTTACTCTGTTTGTATTGGTTTGTGCGTTGGATTTTTTTTTTTTTTTTTTTTTTTTTTTTTTTTTTGTGGGTTTTTGTGGTTTGGTTTTTTTTTTATTGTTTTTTTTTTTTTTATCTGGGGTTTTTTTTTCAGGTTTTTTGTGTTTTGGTTGTTTTTGTGTTGGTTTGTTAATTTTGTTTGTGTGTTATTTTTTGTCAAAATAAAAATTAATTTTTTAAAAAAAAAAAAAAAAAAAAAGAAAAAAAAAAAATTATATCAAAGTGGAATTGAAAGGTATGTGTCGTACCTTCCAATTCTTTCAAAGATGGTGGCAGGTGGAAGGGATTTTTATCAGCTATTTCGGCCAAAAGCTCATTGCAGTTCCTCGATAGAGAGTTGGCTTGGTTTCTGACGCAAGTTATGGAAATGGTTGCCGAGCCAGCGCCGAGGATCGCCTTGAAGCAATAACTGTTGTGGTATACTAATTAGAATATATATATATATTTTTTTACAGTAGGCATATTAAAGATTAAAGTAGTGTGCTTACTTGTAGAGAGTAGTTGCTTGAGGGCCATGGTTTTTGCATTTAGGTATCGGGACTTCTGGTATAACCTTCTTTCTACATGTCGTGTACTTACGTGAATCTGACACGCTATAAAATATATTTTATATTAATTATGTTGTCGAAAAATGTCCGAAAATATTCATTGCTATTTGCAAGATTATAGGACAAAATGGTAGAACTATATACCTGGTAGTTTTGTGGATTGACTTTAAGTAGAGTTGCTGGTGGAAAATGATTTCTCGTTCTTTCTTGATTCGGGTCTTCATATCGTTGGTTGTTAGACATTCAGAAATGGTGTTGTATCAGTTAATTGTCCATGCCTGCACATTTTATGTATAGTTGTAAGTAATTCTGAACTACGCTATACTTCGGTATGTGGATATAATACATATTGTTGCTTTATGTGGTAGGTTTCTGGTATGTTTGGATCCAGGTAATAATGTGTAGCAGATGTGGAGTTGCAGACCTGTCCACATTAGGTGTTTCATTAGACTTACTTTCATTAGGGTATACTTTCTTTAGACTACTGGTAGGAGAAACATACCATTGTATCGCGAAACCCAGCATGAGGTTACTATAATGACAACTGGTTTTGGCATTAACTCATAGGCGCCCACGTTTCTGTTGCCATCTTATTCCAAAACGTCAATCCAATAATGTTACCGCTGAGACATGTATTATGTTGGTTAAGAAACATGATTCAGTGGGTTATGTTAGATGTCGTTGGCTGTAGGACCCTGCAGCAAAAGGTAAATACGTAAGAACACATGAATATTGATATATCTCAGCTATAGTTAAAAAGTAATTCTGAACTACTAAGTACCTAAAGGCTGACACGGTTCAGGTACATTCACATTTGTAGCTATATTGACATTCGTGGCTGGAGATAATTATATCCCCTGTTGACCATCTGCAAAACACATCAAGTTGTAAATAAGCTGATGGTGACTAAAAAACCTAAAAAGTAAAAAGTGTACTTATGCATAGTGGTTGGAGCTGGAACATCCGAGTGACGCGGCAATAGGGATACATTACCGTCACCCATATGTTGGGTGTCCCCGTTAGTGGTAGATTTAGGAACCAACTTCCTTTTAGTTTTCATTAGAAGTCGTGAGTATCGAGTATGATACAACTTATGGCCGTTCTACAACAATCTACAGATCTAAGTTTGTACCAACAATCTACAAAAACTACAGCATACACTACATTACCAATCCTATCCATAATTAAAAAAAAACAAATAAAAAAGACGTTAACACTAATTAGAACATACCGCCTAAATGAAAACATAAAAGGTAATTACCACTAATTGTAGCACCCAAATTATTCATAAAAGTTCCCATTAATTATGACTCAAAGTCACCAATAATTACATAGCTCTGAACTCTCCAACTTCTAGAATAGCAGTAAAACGTACGTTGCTTTTCCGCCTGGGCGACCTTAAACAATTACTTATGACATCTACCTTTGTTATTGATTCAACGATGATCCTCTTAGAAGTAGCACTCGTTATCTCCTAGTTTTTTATTATGAAAATATATCTAAGCTAAATCCAATTTACAATATTAGACCATAAAACATGTCAAATCATAAGGTACCTTATTTTCTTGCACCAATGGTGTGACAGTCTTAGGAGATGCATGACTTTGTGGAGGCAATCCAAGCCTCCCTTTTCTTTCTACCTAAGCCATAAACAACACTTTGGTTAATAAGAGCATCAGGAATTCAAACTCTATTTGTAGTATCACATAATCAAATTATATATTACTGTATCAAAAGAAAAAGGAAGCGAAAAACATATTATCAATAATAAATAAAGACCTTGTATTTTCTCTTGCCCGGATGTGGAAAAACGATGCCTGAATGCTAGACGATGCCTGGATGTTCTGGAAGAGGGATGGATATTTGAGATAAATAGTACGATGTTTGCGATGGGAGATGATCTTCACAGTTGCAAAGAGTTTGATCTATTCTAGAAGATTATCAAACGGAGCATACATGTAGATGTATGCACTAAAGATATATCGGGCCTTGGAGGATAAGGTGGGATGGGCCAAACTAAGCCAACAACCAAAACGACATGTTGGTTGGTCGTTTTTGTAATGCTAAATGTATATTTTATAATAAATAAACGAACATAAACGAATTTTTTACCGAACAGTTCGTGAAATGTTCAATGAACGTTCAGTTCTATTAATGTGTGGCATTAAACGCTGTCATTTTGACAGCCTCCCGGTTTATTGGGCTCCCATTTTGGGCCGGCCCATTTGACACTTTTTTTTAAAGTAGGCAGCTTTAAAAAAAATTGCTCGGCACAAAATAATTTTTTTTTACAGAAGTACTCATTTATTTAGATCAAAAAAATATCCGCGACATGAGACCAAACACATAAGTCCATATAAAAAAAACTATTAAACATGAGACCGAAAAAATAGACCCGCACAAAATAATATAAAAAAAATTGCTAGGCACAAAATAGGAATTTTTTTTACAAAAGTACTGATTTATTCAGATCAAAAAGTACCCACGACATGACGCCCAACACATAAGCCCATATAAAAAACGAATTATTAAATATAAGACCGGAAAAATAAACATATACAAAATACAAAATACAAAAAAAAACCCAGCATCAACGCGCGGGCAATCATGCTTAACACGTATTTACCTAAATCTCATAAAATTATATTAAAAAAAACCCAAATAGCAAAAAAAAAAGTTAAACACGAGGCCCAACACATAAGCCCATATAAGGAAAAAACAAACTATTAAACATGAGACCGAAAAAATAAACCAGCAAAAAAGAAAAAATTAACGCCCCGCAGCAACGTGCGGGCAATCATGCGTGTTAGAACTAAAAACGAAAACGTCGAATGAATATAAGATTTCAAACGGATATATATAAAAAAACTAAGATAACCGAACCAATAAGCTCATACAAATCACAACAAAAACACGAAACCCACCCGTGGCGAGTGATACCAAATGTAAATAACCCAAGAACACTTTCACTTCACCATGGTAACAAGAAAAAAATAAAAAGGAGATAAGGAAGAATTTTAGAGAGAGAAACAAGAGAGAGAAAAATGAGATGGTTGATTAACTTGCACAAAATACAAATGAGAACCAACACCCTCTTCATACTTGGAGAGGGGTATTTATACTTACACCACGAGGCTTACATGCCTATGGGCTTTCTAGGGGCTAGGCTCGGGATTACTTGCGATTACTTGGGCTTTAGCCCATAACACCTGATCGATTAGATTACATAAACGAGCCCGTTTACCCGAACTAGCCTATTACAACATATAATTAAATAAAGACCAAAGCTTCCTCGTTGAGTGACCGAGCTTCCTTGTTCAACACAATATTTTGAGGCTAAGAAGTAAAGACCTCGATTCCTAGTTTGACTCAATATTTTGAGGCTAACAATATCCCCCTAAGCTTGGTTTCTGAGAGATTCCAAGCTTTCATGTTAGACTTGTTATTTTGAGTCTAACAATCTTCGTCGATGCGAGGTCTTTGAGATTGACTTGTCATTGAGTGCTTGAGTCTTGGTTTTGGTCTTTATCTTGTTGTAGGCTTGTTCCTTCATGTTGTGCGATCTTTGATCTTGAGCATTTGCCATTGTCTTTTGACTTTACCTTTAGTTTCGAGATCTTTAAATTGAATGATATCTAATAACATACAAGGTTAGAGAAAGAGAGGTGGTTTTAGAAAGAGAATGGTTGGATGAACACTTTAGAGAGAGAAAGTAAACATAAGAGAGAAATGCATTAAGTATGTGTAAATAATGAACAACTAACACCCTCTCTAAGGCATGGAGAGGGTACTTATACTACCCTAGTGGCCGGACATGGAGAGCTTGTGGGCTTTCCATAGGCCTTTTGGCCCAATTAGATTTCAAACATTACATTTGACTAACTACGGGCTTTAACTAACTATTACTGGAAGTGACCGAGACTTTTCGTATTCCTAACAATCTCCCCCAAAGGGACGTCACTCTAATTTATAAAGAATTAGACCTAGCATACTATGCTTTAACTTTAGTATTGAGCTCGTAGTCTTTAACTTTAATCATTAACTTGTGAATTGATGTAGTT
>BQNB010030989.1:0-43318 GCA_026074375.1 Tanacetum coccineum
GTAATGTTAAGACTACTAGTACATGTTACTACTGTTAGTATATATTAGTACTACTAGTACTAATGTTACTACTGCTTATGTTTATCAGTACTGCTGGTACAAAAGTTTATGCTGCTGGAACAAAAGTTTATGCTGCTGGATTACAACTGCTAGAAGACTTACTACTGTCAGAAGGATAAAGACGGAGTAAAGAGATAAGGATTGTTTGGATAACAAGAATACTTACGAAGATAAGTATTGAGTTATTTTTGTAAAACATATGTATAATGTATTTGTTTAAGAGATTACGTTTTCTTTTAGAAAAGATCATGATATCTTAGTAAAGTATTGTAAGCCTTGTAGGACTCCTTGGTCTATATAAGGAGGCTCTAGGGCATTAGTATCCTATCCTTGATACTCGACTAAAGGGTCATATTCATAGCTCTAACTCTCTTAGGCTTTACTTTTTCCTTCCTACTTAGGGCATCCGCCACCACATTCGCCTTACCAGGATGGTAGCGAATTTCACAGTCATAATCACTAAACAACTCTATCTAACGACGTTGTCGCATATTCAACTCTTTCTGACTAAATATATGTTGAAGACTCTTATGATCCATATAGATGACACTCTTTGTCCCATGCAAATAATGTCTCCAGATCTTAAGTGCAAACACGACTGCACCCAACTCTAAATCATAGGTAGTATAATTCTTCTCATGAATTTTTAACTGCCTAGACGCATAGGCTATCACTTTACCTCTTTGCATCAACAGACAGCCTAGTCCTATCCCGGACGCATCACAATATACCACAAAGTCTTCTGGTCTATCAGGTAGAGATAGAATAGGCGTATTACACAACTTATCTTTCAAGGTTTGAAATGCCAATTCCTGTTCCTCACCCTAATCGAAAGTCTTACTTTTCTTAGTCAATATAGTAAGAGACCTAGCTATCTTAGAAAAGTTCTCAATAAACCTACGGTAATACCCAGCCAATCCTAAGAACAAACGAACCTTAGTCGGATGTCTAGGGGATTTCCAATTCTTAACAGCTTCAATCTTACTAGGGTCTACATGAATCACATTACCATTTATCACATGTCCAAGAAACTGCACTTCTCTTAGCCAGAATTCACACTTAGAAAACTTAGCATACAGTTTCTCCTTTTTAAGCAGTTCCAAGACTAACCCTAAGTGTTCTACATGCTCCTCTTGAGTCTTAGAGTAGATTAAGATATCGTCTATAAACACTATCATAAACTTATCAAGATAAGGCCTACAAACTCTATTCTTCAAATCCTTAAATATCGTTGGTGCATTAGTCAGACCAAAGGGCATTACAGTGAACTCGAAATGTATATAACGAGTTCTAAACACAGTCTTTGGAATGTCATCCTTATGCACTCTCAGCTGATGGTATCCAGACCTAAGATCTATCTTTGAGAAAAACTGCGACCCTTGCGGTTGGTCAAATAGATCATCAATCCTAGGAAGTGGATAACGATTCTTAACGGTCAACTTGTTTAATTCTCTATAATCAATGCACATCCTAATAGAACCATCCATTTTCTTCACGAACAATACCGGCGCTCCTCAAGGCAATGAGCTTGGTCGAATGAAACCTTTATCTTTGAGTTCCTTGAGTTGTCCCGACAACTCCTCCAATTCAGAAGGTGCCAAACGATAAGGAGACTTTGATACCGGCATTGCTCCAGGGATTAACTCAATCTGAAACTCAATTTCCTGAATAGGCGGTAATCTAGTTAGATCATCCAAAAATATGTCAGGAAAATCTCTAACTATGACAATCTCTTCTTGTTTCTTAACACCTAACAAAAATCTCGCTTTCTCTTCTGGTCTCTCTCCTAATACTCTAAGTACCTTACCATCCGATAGTGGTATCCTCACTACCTTCTCATGGAAAATTATTTTAGCTTTATATTTTGACAACCAGTCCATGCCTATAATCACATCAAAACTCTAATGCCCAAAAGGAATCAAGTCGATGTCAAAGACATGACCCTCGATTTCTAGTTTGCAACCCTTAATAACCTTATTAATATCTACTAGCTGCCTGCTAGCTATCTCAGTCTCATGTTTGGATCCTGGCGAGCTTCCTCTGCTCCCAACATGAATGCCCTACCCCTAGCCTGGTTCTCTTGGTTTCTACAACCCTGACCCCTGTTATTAGCAGCAACTTGATTTGGGCAATTTTCTCCTAGTCCTTATGCTCTATTCCACCTAGGGCAAGCTGGTCTAACATGGTTGGTACTACCACACCCATAACATGCCCTAACAGTTGGGTTTCTAGCATTGACAGGATTTACATTCCTTGGCACACTTCTACAATCCCTTGCAAAATGACCCAAACGGTTACAGTTAAAGCATATGCGACACGGCCCTCCGGGTGCATGGTAGGAGTTGCAGGTGGTACACTTAGGCCAAGTACCCATATTCTCTTCTTCTTACAGGGTTTATAGTGGTAGCAAAATCATTCCCAGTCCTAGCCCTCTTATTACCATCCCTACCATTCTTATCCTTGCTAGGTTCCCCTACATTTCCTTTTTTCTCAACCTTCTTAATTGATCCATTCCTAACATCCTCATCGGTCAGTGCACGAAAAATCTACACAGCCTTTTGTATAGTCTTTGGCTCTGTTGCTGCCACTATCCAACGGATTTGTGGAGTAAAGCCATACATATACCTCTCAATCATTCTACATTCTGGAGTTACTAAATGTGGAACTAACCTAGCTAACTCATGAGACCTATCAGTATATACAGCATGGCCAGCCCCGACCATGGCGTGATTCCACAACTCAGATTCCAACTTTTTCATCTCATGATTAGGACAAAACTCTTGTATCATCAAAAACTTAAAGTCATTCCATGACATACTAACAGCAACTTCCTGGCTTAGCGTGCGGATCTGAGAGTTCCACCACGTTAAAGCCTTACCCACAAATGAACCAGCAGTGTATTTCACTTTTTGGTTGATACTACAACCACTCATATCATGCAAGGACTCTATTTTCTTAACCCAACGAGTAAGAACTACAGCACCTCCCTTACCATCATATTCCTTAGGGTTACAAGCTAAGAACTCCTTATATGAACAACCTACCCGGTTGCCATTCACTTTAAACACATTCCAACGTTCTCATGAACCGTTCTCATTAACCACAATTACCATTATGATTATCCCAACAGTTCCTTAGTTACTAAACCTGAGCTAGCATGTGTAGGTAAGTGGTTATGCAATTGTTGGGCAACTGATCGTGAGAAAGTCGGGTGCACCCATTGGCTACCTCTACAATTCCTATTGACCCCTCTATACCTCCTATTAATCCAAAACCCTGTGTCATGTTTCCTTGACCTTTCAAATCCTCAACACGCTCATCATTACCTTCCCTAGGTATTCTACCCCTTTCACCTCTTCCAACCCGTACACCCGTTCCTCCTCCTAATAACTCGGAAGCAGGCCAGCCAGCACTTCGGGTCCTCATCCTTGGTGGCATTATCTATACGAGGGAGAACATAGGCAACGTTAGGTAAGTGGGAAGACTCGCATATATATAGAATATCTTACTATATATAACCAGATATACACATAACTCCACCCTACGGTGTCAACATCGATTTTATGTAAACAACATGTTTACTTAAGTTTGACGTGAGTTGTGATTACGCTTATAAACTACGTGTTGGCCACCGTACTTTTAATCGCATCTTTTCCCCGTCATATTTCAATATTGAGCTACACATCTTCATGACTGAATAATCTAAGCACCAAGCTGTTGAACCATATAAAAGCAAACAAAAAGCGGAATCGCACCTGACGCACAAAGATCCCTATACGCAACTAAAACATCAGATCTTAGGTTATAGTCTAGGCCAAACCACCTAGTTCTCTATAACCTTGGCTTTGATTACCAATCTGTCACACCCCGACATGGCGGAAACTCGGAAATGCAACATAATGATAATTTATAACACAAGATACAAAATATAGAAAACGAATCTGCATAAAACTTCAGTGCTATAAGCATCAACCTCGTTACAAACTCGATGTTGATGTCCCAAAATCGCAACTAAATCTTATTCTCTTACAATTATTCAAATGCCCACAGGGGTCATAATCCGAATTAACTAAAACATCCAATTACTAGAACCAAACAACAAGCAAGCAAGACTTCAAATGAAATTCCACTCGGAGATTATTCTAAGTAGGCTATTAACATATCTCAATCATAATATGACATTATTCTTTCACTTCCTCGTTAAAAACAAGTATACTCGAATCGTCAACGCAAATCAATGTTGGTGTAGCTTCTGTGTAGGGTTGACCTTTAAACACTCCAAAGTTATGTCCATATATTTCAATCAGTGGACAGACTATGGCTATATGGACATGTGAATATAAGAAAAGACTAAACCTTTAGCTCATTACTAATCAAATAACCATATGTCACTTATGCCACATCTAAAAGGACTCCTACACAGACTGGAGCACTTGATTTTAAGGTGAATATAATGAACCAGACGCAAAAAAATCAAAACATGTGTAGGCGTACCCATTACTGCTCTAATAAACCACAAATTACTGGGTAGGCGTAACACCATCCAGATCAAAACAAATCATGGGACATCATATAGGTTAGGAGTACTTACCCCTTCGATTCAAACAATCATTCTGCAAAGTATTCACTAGCAGTATAAAGCACAAAATTGTCCAAAAAAACATAAATCACATTTAGCACCAGATATTAATTCAAATAGACCTGTTTCGCAAAAACGCACATTTGAGTATCATTTTTCCCCAACGGAAAAAACAGTAAAAAGTGGGGCTACGAGAACTTACCTTAAGCAAGTCTTTAGCAACCAAATCTCAATCACACAAGCAAATGCAACGACGCCCGCACACGACCTAGTCCAGTTAATGTCCTAATTTAATCATCCAATTCCAAAACAATCTTCACGTTTGATGCATAGAGTTTAGACGCGTTGTACAATTACCCAAAACAATTTAGTGGTGTGATGGTTGACGACATATTTCCGCTATCATATCAATCTCATTCCCCGATAATACATACTTATACTATTTAGAGAAAATAGATAAGTAATATAAATAAATATTTATATTTAATAATTATAAATATATTTCGACAAGTCCATTCGGTAAACCTTAGTCACTTCAAAATAATCATAATACGGTTAAAAATGAAACGTTTACTCATAATAAACACACTAGAGAAGTTTCGAGAAAAATTATATTTTTTGTCTTTTAGTGAATTTATTAAATAAATAAAATAATTAAATAATATTTTATTATTTAAAATAAAAAATCATGTTTTTAGGAAAATTTCTAAGTATAAACTTTTTACAAAATTTAGACATGACCAGTACGTTTATACAACGTTTTCCAAGGTTTCAAACCTCATTTTCAATAATTTTCACAAATTCGACACTTTTCGACAAAATTCCAAAATCTCAATCTTTAACGTTTACTAAAATGTTTTTCCCAAAATATCGTTCAATATCACTTCGTAAATACATTTCCACTTTCAAAAGTCCGACAAAACTCTCATAACGACTAAATATCGCTTATTGGGCCTTAAGGCCCAACAAGGGTCCATTAGGACATTTATAAGTCCAAAATACTATCCAAGTCCAAAATCAAGGTCCATTTACATATATAAGCTCATACTAATATGTAGAAAATAATCTGGGCCATAATAAGCCCCCCTATTAAGCCGCGGATTAAATGGACTTATTGGGCCGTGAGTCCAATAGCTCATAAATACGTATATTAAGCTTGAAAATAAGCTAATAAGCTACGCATCGCATTTGGTTACTACCATAAGCCTCAAAAATAATCCACAACATACGCCATAACACAAAAATAATCAAAATCACTTTCTTAGTGATTTTAGGAAACTACATGTGGCATATAAGCCCAAATAAGCCAAGAAATAGCTTAAAATAAGCCCGAATAAGCCATACAAGCTACTTATCAAAAATAAGTTATTTAGCAACATATATTATTCAACCATCACGACCACAACATCAAAACTACAAAAACCCTCTTTTTCTTTCTTTTATTACACGAACCAAACACACCCTTTTCTTTTGTTTTGTTTCTAAAAATCAATTTTCACAACGATCAACTTGTACAACTAACATCTATGCATCAAAATAAACCCAAAAGGACAAACGAAATTTAAATTTGGAAACTTACAAGAAAATCTTCAAAATGTATATTTCAACACGAACCGGACAACCCAAACGTTGTTTAAATGAATACCCAAACACTCGTATCAACTCGAAATTTCACGTTCTTGATCAAAGTTGGAAAACTTATGGGTTTTTGTTGTTGGTGAGGGGCGGGCGAACCACAAGCATACACCAAGGTGTGTGTTTTTTTTTAATAAAAAATGATGAGGATTATGAGATAATGAGGAGTGTAAGGCATCTTTATGTACCAATTCTAGACACATTAGCTAAAATTAAGCCATCTTGCTCCCTCCCTTGACTTCTTGACCGACTAGCATCCTATTGGGTGTCAGGTCTTTCTTTTCGTGTTGAAATCACTTAAATACTCTTAAAATTCAACCGTAAAATTTTCTCCAAAGTTAATTAGCATTTTTATTCACTTTAAAAATAGTTTTCCATTAACCTAGAGTATTCACACGACATATTTTCACTTTACACCCTTCAAAACTCAATTGGACATTACCGGACACGTCGGACTCGTTTTTTGGCATTTCTCAAAATTCACGGGTCAAACCACCCGGAATACAAATAACACAATAATACCTTCCAAAAGGGATTATTAATCACAATAAACCTCAATTTGTCATAATTCTCACAAAAATCATTACCGTCAACACGATACAAAATCTAAATAAACTAACCAAAGTCAAATAGTCAAAGGACTATTAATGAAATATTTAGAACACAAAAAGGGCAAAGTTTACATTCAACCCCCTTAAAAGAATTTCGTCCCCGAAATTTAACTACTAACATCACTAAACAAATGTGGGTACTTCATTTTCATCTGATCTTCACATTACCACATGAATTCAGGGCCACGTTTCGAATTCCACCAAACCTTGACGATGGCAATCCTACTTCGCTTCAACTTCTTAAATCTCTTTTCAAAAATTTCCTAGGCTCTTCACAAAATTTTTCTTAGCATTGATGATGCTAAACTACACCTCTTATATATAATATATAATAAAATATATAATATATAGTAAGTATAATCTAAAAACAATCAATGAAACCGAGAAGTAGTATAGAATATCCCCGGGTCGTTTATCCCCAACGAGGCTGTGTTGGAGAATCGATACAGTCGGTAAATTGGAGTTTGAATGAGATTAATGATTTGAGAGTGTAGAAAGCTAAATTAATCAATAACAAGCAAAAAAAAAAAGCAAATAGATTGAGAAAAACCTAAAAATGAAAACTTAATAACTTATAATACCTAAAACGGGCACGAAATACGAGGGTCAAATCCCATAAATTTTGCAAATAAAAGCTATAACAAAATTAAAGGCTAAAATAGATTCTAAATTACAAATAATAGAGTTTAAAATAAAAACTAGACTGAAAACGGAGGTCGTTTGACCCAAAAACGAGTCAAGACAAGAACCGTACCCGAGACCCGTTCTTTAAAAATCAAAAGTTTGCAAAAATGACCCTACGAAAATTTTTCTATTTTTCCTACGTAAAATATGACTAAATAAAATTTCCTAAAAAAGAAAAATATTTTTTTGATAATTTTTGTATTTTTTATGAATTTTTAAAACTTTTAACGAAATTAAATTATAAAAAATACTAAACTATTTTTAAAAATTCTGAAAAAATTACTAAAATTACTTTACCCTAAAACCTACCTAAGAAAAATAAGAAACCCAAAATTCGGCTTATAAATAAGCCGAAAATAAGCTCAAACGAGCTTATAGCTAATATGGGCAAAACACCCTTAAATACCAAGGTGCCCAAGGGTCTAACAGAAAAGACCCAAGGGCACAGCGGTAAGAGGGTTTGTTATAAAAGAGGTGTATTGAGGGTGAGACCCGGGTTCGAGTCTTGCTCACCCGGGTTTCCCCTTATCTCCTCTTTTTTTTTAGAAAAACTTTCTAACCAACTTTGATAAGCACATGGGGCTTATCATTTTTCATAACTACAACTTTTTGTGAAAAGCTAAAAATAAGCTAAAAAAGGGCTTTTTGTTTGGCAGTTTGCTTAAATTGAGCTAAGGCTTAAATGGCTTATGACTTTTGACTTTTAGCACATGAATAAGCAAAGTTCATGAACAATAAGTAAACTAGGGCAACAAACACACTTAATAAGCGACTAAGAATACGAAAACAACAATTAAAAAGCACAAAATAAGCTGGAACAAGAATAAGCTATTTATACTAAGTACTAAAAAAAGCTAAACTAGATACTTTTTAAGCTAAATAAGCTAGGGAAAATGAAAGATAAGCCAAAGCAGGAAATTAACTATACCTAAGAAGCAAGCATAAGCACAAAATAAGCAAGTAGAACAGACCAATAAGCAAAAAATGGAAATAAGCTAAGAGCAATAAACATGGTAAACCACAGCCTAGGGACACTTCTTTGGGCTTAAAAATAAGCAACAAAAGGGGGTCCTAAGGTCTGAAAATCTAGGGCTTAATAAAGGAGCTTATTGGCTTTTTAGAAAAGCCAAAAGCTTGAGCTGAGATCATATAATAGTAGAACAGTGGGCTTAAAGACTGTGGTTTATACACTAGGGCAGTTTAATACAAAGGATTTTGTGAAAAAGCTAGCTTAAAAATAAGCTCTCCAATAAGCTCAAAAACAAAAACTAAGTTAAAACAGATAAAAAATACCATGAAATGAACTTGTGCACCAACTTTTAGATCCTAAAACGATGATTTACCCTCTGGTTTTTAAGAAGAAAAAATGGGGCTACCTTTTAAACCTCTTGAAAAACTAAGAAAAATGTTGACAGAATTGCTAACAAATACTAAAGGACCCTATGGTTTCTACTACTTGATTTTAACACATATAAATGACACAAAATTGACATTACAACTCAGGTTTTCAAAACTTTAAGCAAATAAGCTCTTTGACTCCTCTTAAAACACAACAGACTTAAGAAATCAATGAGAAATCTTGAAAAGCAACTTTTGGACTTGAAAATTTTTGTAAACAGACTCAAAAGGGCTTAATAACTTAAGCCAAAGTTGGCCACATGACCACAACCCATGTCATTGCCATTTTGACCCATTTTTGAGCTTAACCCAAACACCCCTTTAGATCTCTAAACTAGGATTTTAAGACTATTAGGGACAGATTTAAGCTAAGAATTTTAAGGACAAATATTAAATAGACAATATTAAGTAATAAAAAGCAAAAATACAAAGCAAATAAGCACTTAACTAAGCAAATAAGCAAATAAGCAGTCACAAGCAATTTAAGGCAGTTTTAAGCAAATGGTAAGTAAATGAAACTAGAGCAACTAAGAGGCATTTATAAGCATAACTAAACACAACTAAGCACAAAAAGACATAAATAAGCTGAAAATAAGCCACAATAAGCAATGCTACAGTAAAAATAAGCTAAAATTTAAAAAGAAGTATACCTTGATCCTTGCTCAAAACAGGATTATGTGAACCTAAATAAGCTCTAAAACCTACCCAAGCTTATAAATAAGCTAAACTAAACAACCCAATGAGCCATCCAAGTTTGCTCATTCATCCATTTGCTATCAAACAATAACTTTTTCTTTTGAATTTTTCTTAAATTTTTGTATCTTAGTTTAAAAACAGATTATAGAGTGCTTATATAAGAGCTTATAAGTAAGCTTAAAAGAACAAAGAACTTGGAACTCATTTTATAGCGTAAGTCTAATTTTCATTAAAACAATATTACAAAGTACATAAGTTAAAAATGGAGTTTTAACTGAACTAAAAACTACTTTTTTAAAAACTAAAAAAAACTAACTCCTTTGCCTCAAGGGCTTACAAAAGATTTATATAGAAAAACTATTAGCTAGGGTTTCGACTTTGGTCTTCTCTTCTTGTGCTTCTTTGTAGAGACAAAACAGTCTTGTGTGGTTGTTGTGTGTGTAGAACCACAAAGCTAATCCTGGCCCTTCATACTTCTTGATGCCCACTCATTAAATCACAACCATTGATGAATTTTGAGGGATTTAGGATTGCCAGCTTGGCACATCCATGTGGGGGGTGGGTCTTATGAGAGTGAAGGGTTTGGAGTGTTATGGGGAGTCAACGAGGTGGAAAGTGACAGGATGTGGGGCTTGAGTGATTTGGCGGGAAAGTGGTGATGAAGATATACAGTGTTTCAAAAACCAGGGTGAGGGTTTGGGGGTTTGTCACAATTGGTCCCTCATGGTTATATTGCTTCTTGCAATTTTCGTCCTTGTGTTTGTAAATGTTTGGGGATTTGACAGAAAACACCCCTGAAAGTTATATAGGTTATTTCACCACAAGTCCTTGTGGTGTATAACTTTCTAGGGTTGGCAGGAATGACCCTTGTGGTTATATTTTTGGTGAAATGGCAGTTTAAACCCTTGCAAGTATTTTCTTCTTTTTCCTTCATTAAATAAGTTAGGGACTTGGCAATTTTGGCCCCTAAGCTTATTTTTCTTCACTTTTTGACTTTGGATTTGTCGGGGTTGACTTTGGTTGACTTTTTCATACTTGGGCTTTGTCTTGACTTTGTCTTTACCACACTTTTCCATTCCGTGTCGGTTTTGTGCGTTTTGGCTTAGTTTTTCGTCCTTTTTCTAGTATCCAGTTCATGCAAAACACAGTTAGCAAACAAGTCTATATTGCATGTTAAGTCGTTTTTGTTATTTTAATTGTTTTTAAAGTAAAAGGTGTGTGGATTTAAACACATACCTAAATCCCCCTTTACTTTGGTATTGACGTGTCCTCACGCAATGCTATGAAGTATAGCATTTTGAAAACTAAGTACCTCAATCACCCTCGTCTAATACTCGAAAAGTGCTAAGGGTTCATCGAGGAAGTTTTAAATAAAGACTCATAAGTTTTGAAAAATCCCCGTCTTTACTATTTTATTTTATTTACACTTATTCTACATTTCTTTTTTGTAATTTTCTTTTTTCTTCATCATCTAACTAGAACGTTTTGACTTTCGTTATTTAATAAACTTTATGGGATCAGTGAACAAGATGCCATTTCGATACGAGAATGCACAAAAGGATAATTCTCTCCTCGACGTTTCACTTATTCCAAACCAAGGCTTAAACGAAATCACCGTTAATTATGAGTTAAGATGCTAAACACTACTCATATTTGCAACTTGTAAACTTTTACTCCGACAATTTTTATCTTAAGGTGGATGTGCTATTTGAATTTTCAACCATGGATTCCACCGTTTTGCAATATTCTATCGTTTACACGTTCCACCGAGAATAAGGAGTTTGATGGCGAGATCATCCCATGTAGCGGACTTTCGTCTCGGCATCATCCTAACCTTGCGGTTAAGTGTCCAGGTTTTGACACCAAACGAGGACTAGTTCGGGACTCACGGACCTTAGGTGTCATAACTTTAGGTTTTCCGTATGCACATAGCTTATAAAATATAATAGCCAAAGTTCAAAAGCATATTTGAATTTAACAAAAAGAGATCTTTTATTCACACTTAATATTAACCATTATTGCAACTTTGTAATCTCCTTGACCTTTAGAAGGCTGCAACATCGATTGTGAGCCGGCAAGATGCAGCAAACTTTTATCAGTCTCGGATTATTATTCTTACTATGGGCTTTCTTTAGAAGGCTGTAACATCGGTTGTGGGTCAGCAGTTACAGCAAACTTTATAAAACCACAGTTTATATTTATTATATTTTTGCATTTTTCATCATTTTTTTTTATATTGGGAAAACGTCTTTTTGAAAAATTCAAGTATAAATTTGAACTAAGTCTAAAGTTTTTGCTATATACTACATAAAAATTATTGATTTAAGTTTAATTTCCAAAAGTAGCACGTATATTAATCAGGTTAGAATCTTATGGGAGAAAAAGCGACAAATTACACACATGAGCTCTTAAGATTTCCAAATAATCCTTGTTTAGCATCCAACTCATACTTAACACTATCATTTTTCATTCTTCGCGAATATTCGCGAACGCTTAGTCTAAAAGTTAAGGAACAAGCTAGAGCTCAACACGCTCGATCGAGTCAAAATTTATTCTTATTCTACCTAGTAGGAAAGTCAAAATTGTGACAAAACACTTATTTTATTTTTGAAAATTTTTAAATTTTTTCATTTTTTTGAAATTTTGGTGGTAAAAACGGGATTACGTGATAAAACAAGGCTGTAGGCTAATCAATTCATAAAGATCCCCCCAACTGAATGAAACATTGTCCTCAATGTTTTAAGAAGGGTCTCTACGTAGATCCTAAGCCGTTTATTAAGTATGCTTAAAGATAAACGTTCTCGATAAGATTTAGATATTGGATTCCCAAATGAGGGATGTGAAGCTCTTGTGATCGAAGGACAAATACAGGCGAGCACAAGAGGGTTTCAAAAATTCCGGGCCATCCTGGTCAATACAGTCTCAAAACACAAAACATAGAAAAGGAAAGAGGCAAAGCCTCCTACAACAACTAAAACACTTATTCATTACTAAGCATAGCATATCTACTTCTGATAACTTGGGCTAAGCATGGGGTGGCCTCCCACGAAGCCGCTTGTTTAGGGTCACTAAGCTTGACCTAATTCCCTGAATTTAGTTGGTCCTTAGAGAATTGTTTGGGAGGTATGGGATATCCATAGCATGGGATATCCCTCCAAAAGTAGTGCTTGAGACGATGACATTTACATTTGAAGTTTGGCACGGAGTTCTGGGATAACTCTACAGTGCCATATGGGAAAATACTTGATCAATGGTCAAATGGTACTGTCCAGAGGGACTTCAAACTTGCCTAGAGAAATTTTCAATCCTTGTGTTAAAGTGGAGGACTGATACACCGACGTTAAAAACGCGGTTTTGATTTTACGTCATGAATCCTCTTAGTTTTTTCCTTCTGTAAATCAATGTTTTTCAGAGGCTTGATCACGCAGTTCACTTAATTATTGAGTTGAACTTTGCGTTGATCACCGCGGTTTTGTGATAAATGTTTGCTTGTTTTAGGGCCAGTAGCTTTGTGCTACAACTCAATCGAAGATGACAATGCCTTTCCATATACAAGCTTGTACGGAGTGCACCCAATGGGTGTTTTGTACGCTGTACGGAAGGCCCAGAGAGCGTCATCCAGTTTGTCCGACCAAGAGGCACGATTTTCGCCCACTGTCCTTTCAAGAATTCTTTTTAAACCACGATTCGATACTTCAACCTGCCCATTGTCTGTGGGTGTGATAACGCGGTGGAGGAGACGATGAGTGACTCCGTATTTGAGCAATGACCTTTTGCAATATCTGGTCATTTAAAAAATGTGTTCCACGATCATGATTGAATAGGGCAGGGCGCACAAATCTAGGCAAAGAGAGATTATGAAATTTGCAATACGTCGGGCGCTTGTTGGTGGGGAGCGCCTTTGCTTCATACCCATTTTGGATAGGTATCGACTGGCCACTAGTATGTATTGTGTTGCCTTTTGAAGATGGAAAGGTCCCATGAAATCGATGCCCCAAAGTCATAGATTTCTCAAACTTGGATGAATTTTGAGGCATCTAATCCCTTTGTGAAATTTTTCCTGGTCCGTGGCATGAGTCACAAATTTTTAAACAAACTCGGTGGGACTTTTGTATATTGAAGGCCAAAAGAATCCGGCATCAAAGACCTTTCTGGCGGTGAGATTTGCACCGTGATGTCCCCCGGTGGGTCCATTGTGGCAAGCTTCGAGAATGTCGAAAGCTTCTTTGCCGTGCACACACCGCCGGATCATTTGATCCGCACAGATTTTGAACAAGAAGGGGTCATCCCAGAAGTAGTGTTTGTCATCTTTAAAAAACTTGTTTTTCTGTTGGGATGACATTCCTTGACATTGACATCCCGCATGGTAGTTTGCGAAATCTGCAAACCATGGGGTACTATCAACACGAAGAGCAACCGATCCAAGAGTTTCGAGAGGAAATGTTTCCGTGATTTCCTTGTTCTCGAGTTTATCTTGATGAGGGTTCTCAAGTTGGAAAGATGACGGCGGCCATATTTTATGCTCCACTTTTTTGTCTGGATGACAACAATAGAATTCTGTGGAAGCAATAGATCACCGCTGAGTCTTGGCTTAGCATCCTTTTTAGCGAAGAGATACTTTATAGCAGAATGGTCGGTATACACTATGCTCTTGGACAAAATGAGATATGACCGGAATTTCTCAAAAGCGTACACTACGGCAAGTAATTCTTTTTCGGTCGTAGTGTAGTGTGCTTGAGCTTCGGTCATGGTTTTGCTGGCATAGTGAATTGGTTGGAAATTGCTTGATTCTTTCGTTGCCCTAGCATAAAAGAAATTAATAAGACTGCCCCTTATTGCAAAATCACTTGTATCAAACATTAGTTTGTTGGGCAAGCCCCGGTCGGGAGCATATCAAAATTGGGCCTCAGTCAATTTTCTTTTTTGTGTATTAACGGTTTCGTACACTTTTTTGAGATGAAATAATGGAGTCTCTTTTTCAAGCAGGTGAGTCATTGGGCGGGCTATTTTTGAGAAGTCTTGTATGAAACGTCGGTAAAAACCGGCATGCCCAAGAAAACTTCGGACACCTTTCACAGTAGTCGGGTGAGGGAGCTTGGCGATAACGTCAACTTTAGCTCGGTCGACCTCAATTCCCGACTTGGAGATTTTGTGTCCAAGAACAATGCCTTCTTTTACCATGAAATGGCTTTTCTCCCAGTTGAGGACCAAATTGTGGTGTCTCACCACCGTTTTAACATTTTGTCCAAATGGGATAGGCATGTAGAGAAAGAATCCCCGAAGACTGAAAAGTCATCCATAAACACTTCCATCGTTTTTTCGATCATGTCGTGGAAGATTGCCATCATACATCGTTGGAACGTGCCGGGTGCATTGCATAGCCCAAAAGGCATGCGGCGATAGGCAAATGTTCCGTATGGGCAAGTAAAGGTTGTCTTTTCTTGGTCCTTCGGGTCTATGGGAATCTGGAAATAACCCGAAAAGCCATCGAGGAAACAATAGAATTGGTTTCCCGCGAGTCTTTCGAGCATTTGGTCCATGAAGGGCAATGGAAAATGGTCCTTTCGAGTGGCTTCATTCAACTTTCTATAGTCGATGCATACTCTCCACCCTGTGACCAATCGAGTCGGAATAAGATCATTTTCATCGTTTTTGACGACGGTCATGCCACCCTTTTTCGGTACACAATTTGCCACCTGGCTTGCCCATAGACTGTCGGAGAATCGATATATTTAATCCGGCGTCAAGAAGTTTTCAATTCTTTCTTATTGACGTACATGGATATTCGGATTTACCCGCTTTGGTAATGAACTGTCAGGTTCGTAGTACTCTTACATGAGTTTTGTGGGTACAAAACTCTGGGTCAATACCCTTGATATCAGAAAGTTTCCAAGCGATGGCTCGCTTGTGGGACTTTAGAACCTCGATTAGAGCTGCCTTTTCCTCATTCTTTAAATCTTTTGCAATTATGACGGGCAACTTGTCGTCACCCTCCAAAAATGCATATTCTAAATGAGGTGGCAAGTCCTTGAGTTCAACCTCAGGGGGCTCATTAACTGAAGAATTTTCATTGTTTGCTTCACAAATTTTAAGATCTTTTCGAGTTTCTGGAAAATAATTTCCTTGATTGGGAGGTGGTGGTGAGGGATCACTATTAAGAATTGCTTCGAGGAGAAGAATGTCCCCATCAGGGTCATAATATGTTGGATCAACTTCCGGTGAAGTTGGATCATCCTCTACAGCAAGAAAAGAGTCGGCTTCTTCGAAAAGGAGAAAATCACTATCCCCTATGAGTTAAAGTAGGAGAAAACAGTAGAAGACGATTGGAATCATAGTTAAAGAGTAGGGAATGCCACCGAGATCATATTTGATAAACCATTGAACTTCTTGTGAGTATTCTTCTACAAGCCATATTAATGACGTCAATTCGGTTTGCCGTCATATGATGGTAATTAGCTGTGTATCTTGAAGTTTGGTCCAGATTGAATGTAATTGCCTCTCTGCCAACACGAAGGGTTATTTCACCTAGTATTACATCGATTAAAGCAGACTGGTCTATAAGAAAACTTCCTCCGAGAATTAGAGGTACTCGGGGGTCTAGCTCAAAATCTACGACCACGAAATCTGCAGGAAATTGGAACTTTCCCACCGTTACATAGACGTCTTCGGCGATACCGATTGGTTCAGAGATTGATCGGTCCGCTAGCTCTAGCGTCATGCATGTCGGGGTTAGTTCGGGAAGAGAGAGATTTTTCCAGACGGAAATATGGCATAAGATTAAATAGTTGCACCTAAGATAGGCTATGGGCGTTGCATGTATTATCCATAGAATTCACTTGAATAAGAAATCGGCCAGGGTCTCCAAGTTTTTTTGGTAACTTGTTAGGATGACTGCTAAGCAATTCTCAATTCATTGGGCGTTATAGCCATTTCACTCAATTTCTTTGTTTCCGATTAAGGTTTTTTTGTGTCGGGCGAAATTTGCATAAGCATAAGGCTCCGCTTAGCTAATATCTCTCTTTTTTTCCTTTTTTTTTTTTTTTTCCCCCCCTTTTTCCTCCTCCGATGTTCGTTGTTGAGTGTGATATTAGCTTTACGGATGCCTTGAAGCTTATTGCCAAAAGTCGCTCGACTCTTAAAACCGTAATCGGAAACAAAGAAAAGTTGAGTGAAATGGCTAGAACCCCATTTGAATGAGAATTGCTTAGAAGTCATCCTAAACAAGTTACCAAAAAAAAACTTGGGAGACTCCTGGCCGATTTTCTTATTCCACCCTTGAGGAATTCTATGGGTTAATTACATGCAAACTCCTTAGCCGATCTTGGTGCATGCATTATATCTTTTGGCCATATTTCGTCTGGAAATATCTCTTCTTTCCCGAAACTACCACGACAGGCATGATCGCTTAGAGCTAGTGGATGCGATCAATCTCTGAAACCAATCGGTATCGCCCGAAGACGTCTATGTACGGTGGGAAAGTTCCAATTTACTGCTGATTTCGTTGGTCGTTCGATTTTGAGCTTAGGGAACCCAGTGTACCTCCTAATCTCGGGAGGAGTTTCATAAAGAAGTCGTGCGTTAATCGAATGTATACGAGGGGAGAAATAACCCTTTCGTGTTGGCAGAGATGGCAATTACATTCAATTGTACAACCTTCAAGATCTCAGCTACATTTCCATCATATATGACGCAAACCGAATTGACGTCCATTTATATTGGCTTGTGAAGATACTTCATGAAGTTCTTGGTTCTCAAATTGATCTCGAGTGGCAATCCCACTCTTTACTATGATCCAATCGTCTCTACTGTTTCTCCTACTTTAACTCCATTTGGGGATAGTGATTTTCTCCTTTTCGAAGAAACCGACTCTTTTCTTACTATAGAGGATGATCCAACTTCACCGGAAGTTGATCCAACATATTATGACCCTGATGGGGACATTCTTCTCCTCGAAGCAATTCTTAATAGTGATCCCTCACCACCACCTCCCAATCAAGGAAATTATTTTCAGAAACTCGTAAAGATTTAAATTACGTGAAGCAATACAATGAAATTCTTCAGTTATTGAGCCCCTGAATTGTTGAACTCAAGATTGCAACCTCATTTGAATATGCATTTGTGTGAGGGGTGACGGGACAAGTTTGCCCAGGTCATTATTTGCAAAAAAGATTAAAGAATGAGGGAAAATGGCCTAGCTCTTAATCGAGGTTCTAAAGTCCCACAAGCGGAGCACATCGCTTGGAACTTTTGATATCAAGGGTCATTGACCAGAGTTTTGTTACCACAAAACTTCTCATTGGAAGACTGGACTACGATCCGACAGTTCAGACCAAAGGGCGGGTAAATCCGAAAATCCATGACAGTATAAGAAAGAAGTTTGAAAAACTTTCTTGACGCGGATTAAATTATCGATCTCCGACAGTCTATGGGTAAGACAGGTGAATTGTGTACAAAAAAGTGTGGCGTTGTTCGTTCGTTCAAAAATGATGAAAATGGATCTTATTCCGACCCTCGATTGGTCTCGGGTGGAGTGTATCATCGACTATAGAAATTGAATGAAGCCACTCGAAAGGACCATTTTCCATTTGCCCTTCATGGAACCCAAATGCCGAAAGACTGCGGGAAACCAATTCTATGTTTCCTCGTTGCTTTTCGGGTTATTTCCTATGCCCTTAGACCAGATAGGACCATGAAAAGACAACCTTTTCACTTGCCCATACGGAACTTTTGCTATCGCACAGATACCTTTTGGGCTATGCAATGCACCCGGCACGTTCAACGTTGTTTGATGGCAATCTTTCAAGACATGATCGAAAAAATGATGGACAGTGATTTATGGATGACTTTTCAGGTCTTCGGGGATTCTTTCTCTACATGCACTATCCCATTTGGACAATAAAATGTTATAAACGGTTGAAGACACCAATTTGGTCTCAACTGGGAGAAAAGCCATTTCATGGTAAAGAAGGCATTGTTCTTGGTACATAATCTCCAATTAAAGTCGGAATTGCAGGTCGACCGAGATTCAAAGTTGACGTTATGCCAAGCTCCTCAACCCGACTAATGTGAAAGGTGTCCGAAAGGTTTTTCTTTGGGGCATGCAGGGTTTTTTACCGACGTTTTCATACAAGGATTTCTCAAAAATTGCCGCCAAATGACTCACCTCTTGAAAAAGAGACTCCATTTTTCTTCTCAAAGAGTTATCGAATCCTTTATTACACTTAAAAGAAAATTGATTGTGGCCTCAATTTTGATTGCTCCCGACGGGAATTGCCTTCAACTATTGTTGTATACAATGTGAATTTTGCAATTGGGGCGAGTCCTAGGGCAACGAAAAGAACAAGAATTTCATACCAATTCACTATGCCAGCAAAACCATGACTTGAGCTCAAGCCACTACACTACAGACGAAAAAGATTTTACTTGCGTAGTGTTGCTTTTGAGAAATTTCGGTCATATCTAATTTTGTCAAGAGCATAGAGTTAACGACATTTGCTATAGTATCTCTTCGCTAATAGGATGCATTAAGCCAAGGACTCATGCGGTGGATCCTTTTGCTCCAAGAATTCGGATGTAGTCATCCGAGAACAAAAAAGGAGCAGAAGAAAATATAGGCCGTCTATCGGTTTCATCTTTCCAGACTTGAGAACCCTCATCAAGATAAACTCAAGAACAAGGAAATTACGAAAACATTTCCTCTCGAAACTTTTAGATCGGTTGCTCTTGGTGTTGATAGTACCCCATGGTTTGCATGATTTCGCAAAACTACCATGCGGGGATTTTCATTGTCAAGGGATGTCATCCAACCGAAAAAAAAAGTTTTTTCAAAGATGTCAAACACTTACTTCTGGGATGACCCCCTTCTTGTTTAATATCTGTGCGGATCAAATGATTCCGGCGGGTGTGTGCACGGCAAGAAGCTCTCGACATTCTCGATAGCTTGCACAATGGACACCGGGGGCATCCATGGTGCTAATTCTCGCCAGAAAGAAGAAAGGTCCTTTGTGATGCCGGATTCTTTTGGGCCTTCAATATAAAAAGATTGCCCAAGAGTTGCGTTTAAAAAATTGTGACTCGTGCCAACGGTCAAGGAAAAATTTCACAAAAGGGTTGGAGATGCCTCATAAAATTTCCATCCAAAGTTTGTGAAATCTTTGACCTTTGGGCATCGATTTTCATGGGTCCGGTCCCATCTTCTACAAGGAACAAATACATACTTGTGGCCGTCGATTACCTATCAAAATGGGTTGAAGCAAAGGCGCTCCCCACCAAACATGTCGCCCGAGTAGTTTGCAAAATTTCTTAAATCTCTCTTTGCAGATTTTGGTGCTCCCCGTGCCAATCTTCTGTGATCGAGGAACACATTTTTGAAATTTGACCGTTTGCATTAGGTCATGCTCAAATACGGAGTCACTCATGTACTCTCCCACCGGTATCACCCACAGACAAGTGGGCAGGTTGAAGTATCGAATCGTGGTTTAAAAAGAATTCTTGAAAGGACAGTGGGCGAAAATCGTGCCTCTTGGTCGGACAAACTGGATGACGCTCTCTGGGCCTCAGGTTTAACAGCGTACAAAAAACATTTGGTGCACTCCGTACAAGGCTTGTACTATGTGAATGGCATGTCAATGTCGATTTGAGTTGGGAGCACAAAGATTACTGGCGCCTGTAAACAATGCAAACTTGATCTCAAAAACCGCGGGTGATCAAGCAAAGTTCAACTCATGAATTAAGTGTACTGCGTGTATCAAGCTATGAAAAATTCTTTGACTTTACAAGAGATAAATAATAAGAGGAATTCATGAGTAAAGATAAAAAACGCGTTTTTCAACGTCGGTGATCAAGTCCTCCTCTTTAACTCAAGATTGAAAATTTTCTCTGGCAAGTTGAAGTCCCGCTGGTCAGGACCATTTACCATTGTTCAAGTTTTTCCGTATGGCACCGTTGAGTTATCCCAGAACTCCGGGCAATCTTCAAAGTAAGATGGTCATCGTCATCAAGCACTACTTTGGAGGTGATATCCTGCTCATGGACTATCCCAGAACTCCAAACATCCCTAAGGACAACTAAATTCAGGGAATTAGGTCAAGCTTAGTGACCCTAAACAAGCGCTTCGTGGGAGGCACCCCATGCTTATCCTAGTTTATCAGTAGTAGTAGTATGCTAGCTTAGTAATGAATAAGTGTTTAGTTGTTGTGAGGAGGCTTGCCTCTTTCCTTTTCTATGTTTTATGTTTTGTGCTGTATTGTCCAGGATTGTCCGGTTTATGAAACTCTTGTGCTCGCTGGTATTTGTCCTTCGATCCACAAGAGCTTCACAATCCTCCAGCTTATTGGGAATCCCGATATCTACATCTTATCAACTAACGTTTATCTTTAAGCATTATTCATATTCGGCTTCGGATTTACGTAGAACCCTTCGTATAAAATACATTCAGGAAATGTTTATTCCTAGTATGGGGGGATCTTGTGATTTGATTTATGCTACAGCGTTGTTTCTCAGTAACTCCAGTTTTTACCACCAAAATTTCAAAAAAATGAAAAAAAATTAAAAATTTTCAAAAATAAAATAAGTGTTTTGTCACAATTTTGACTTTCCTGCTGGGTAGAATAAGAGTAAATTTTGACTCGATCGAGCGTGTTGAGCTCTAGCTTGTTCCTTAACTTTTAGACTAAGCATTCGGGAATACTCGGCGAAAATTGATATAAAGAGATAGTGTTAAGTTGTGTTGGATGCTAAACATGGATTATTTCTGAATCTTAAGGCTCATGTGTAGTTTATTTGTCGCTTTTTCTCCCTATTAGATTCTATCCTGATTAATCTACGTGGCTACTTTAGGAATTTAACTTAAATCAATTAATTTTTATGTTGTATATTGCAAAAATTTTAGACTTAGTTTCATAATTTTTACTTGATTTTCCAAAAAGACGTTTTCCTATATATATTAAAAAATTGATAGAAAAATGCAAAAAATATAATAAATATAAACTGTGGGGTTTATAAAAGTTTGCTGTACTTGCTGACCCCACACAACGATGTTCAGCCCTTCTAAAGAAAAGCCCACATGTAAGAATAACATTGTCCCGAGTCTGTATTATAAGTTTGCTGCATCTTGCGGCTACATCGATGTTTGTTGCAGCCTCTAAAAGGTCATGGTTTCAAATTGCAATAATGTTTTAATATTATGTGTGAATAAATGATCTTTTGTTAAAATTCTAATATGCTTTTGAACTTTGGCTAGTATATTTTATAAAGGCTTGGTGCATACGAGAAAACCTTAAGAGTTTTATGAAACCTATGGTCCGTGAGTCGATACTAGTCTCTGTGGTTCGGTGTCAAATGCCTGGTTCACTTACCGCCCAAGGTTGGGATGCTGCCGAGACGAAAGTCGTGACATGGGATGATCTCGCCTTCAAACCATTATCTCGGGTGGAAAGTGAAAAACATAGAATATTGCAAAACGTTGATCCATGGGTTGAAAAATTCAAAATAGCACATACACATTAGAAAAATTGTGGGGAGTAATTAGTTTACAAGTTGAAATATGTGTAGTGTTAGCATCTTTAATCCATAATTATCGGTGATTCGTTATTTTTAAGCTTGGTTTTGGAATAAGTGAAAGTCGAGGACGTGAATTTATCCTTTTTGGGGCATTCTCGGAATCGAAAATGCATCTGTTCTTATGATCCTTAAAAGTTATTAAAATAACGAAAGTCAAACGTTCTAGTTAGTGATGAAGGAAATAATGAAAAAAAATACCAAAAAGTTGTGTAGGACTAAGTGTATATAAAAAAAATAGTTAGATCGGGGTTTTCCATAACTTATGAGTCTTTAACTTCCTCGATTGAACACTTAGCTACTTTTCGTGGTTATTTGTCGAGGGTGATTGATGGTTATTAGTTTTCTATAATGCTTACTTCTTGCATTTGCTGGAGGCTCTGGAAAGGCAATACTTTAGTATGGGGGGATGATTTGGTATGTGTTTAAATACACACACCTTTTACTTAAATAACAAGTTAAAATAACCAAAAACGGACTTAAAATGCCAAATATATGCTTGTTTTGCTAATTGTGTTGTGCAGGAACGGATATCTAAGAAAAGGACGAAAAACGAAGCCAAAACGACAAAACCGGACACGGAATGGAAAAGTGTGGTAAAGACAAAGTCAAGACAAAGCCCAAGTGTGGGATAAAGTCAACTAAGTCAACCCGACAAATCCAAAGTCAAAAAGTGAAGAAAAATAAGTTTAGGGGCCAAAATTGCCAAGTCCCTAACTTATTTAATGAAGGAAAAAGAAGAAAATACTTGCAAGGGTTTAAACTGCCATTTCACCAAAAATATAACCACAAGGGTCATTCCTGCCAAACCTAGAAAGTTATACACCACAAGGACTTGTGGTGAAATAACCTATATAACTTTCAGGGGTGTTTTCTATCAAATCCCCAAACATTTACAAACACAAGGACGAAAATTGCAAGAAGCAATATAACCATGAGGGACCAATTGTGACAAACCCCCAAACCCTCACCCTGGTTTTTGAAACACTGTATATCTTCATCACCACTTTCCCGCCAAATCACTCAAGCCTCATTCCTGTCAAATTTTCCCACTCGTTGACTCCCAATAACAATCAAAACCCTTCATCTCTCATTAAGACCCACCCCCCAATCGATGTTGCCAGATGAGCAATTCCTAAATCCCTTTAATTATCAATGGGTTGTTGACTTTAATGAGTGGGCATCAAGATGTATGATCTAACGGGCCAGGATTAGCTTTGTGTTTACACACTCACAACAAGCACACAAGACTGTTTTGTCTCTACAAAGAAGCACAAGAAGAGAAGACCAAAGTCGAAACCCTAGCTAGTAGTTTTTCTACTATTAATCTTTGTAAGCCTTGAAGGCAAAGGAGTTTTTGTTTTTTTTAGTTTTTATAATATAGTAGTTTTTCAGTTCAGTTTTAAAACTCAGTTTATACTTTTGTTACTTGTAATTTGTTTTAATGAAAATTTTGCTTTAAGCTTTATATTGTGTTCCATGTTCTTTGTTCTTTTAAGTCTTACGTTTAAGCTCTTTATATGACTCTATATTCTTTTTATGTTTTTTAAACTAAGATACAAAAATTTAAGAAAAATTCAAAAGAAAAAGTTAGTGTTTGATAGCAAATGGATGAATGAGCAAACTTGGATGGCTCATTGGGTTGTTTAGTTTAGCTTATTTATAAGCTTGGGTAGGTTTTAGAGCTTATTTAGGTTCACATATTTACTGTTTTGAGCATGGTTCAAGGTATATCTTTTTAAATTTTGCTTATTTTTTTACTGTAGATTGCTTATTGTGGTTTTTTTAAGCTTATGTATGTCTTTTTGTGATTGGTTGTGTGTAGTTATGCTTATAAATGCCTTTATGTTGCTCTAGTTGTTTCTAATTATACCTTACCATTTGCTTTAATACTGCCTGAAATTGTTGGTGACTGCTTTTGGCTTATTTGCCTTGTTAAGGGCTTATTTGCTTTTGTTTTTTGCTGTTTTTTCGTAATTTTGTCTTTTAATATTTGTCACTTTAAATCTTCTTAGCTTTAATCTGTCACTATTTAGTCTTTCAAATCCTAGTTTGTTATGTTTTTGGGATCTAAAGGGGTGTTTGGGTTAAGCTCAAAATGGGTCAAAATGGCAATGACATAGGTTGTGGTCATGTGGCCAACTTTGGCTTAAGTTATTAAGCCCTTTTGAGTCTGTTTACAAAAATTTTCAAGTTCAAAAGTTGCTTTTTTAAGATTTCTCATTGGATTCTCTAGGTCTTTTGTAAGTTTTAAAGGTGTCAAGTGCTTATTTGCTTAAGTTAGAAAACCTGAGTTGTAATGTCATTTTTGTGTCATTATACGGTGTTAAAATAAGTTAGTTGAAATCACTTAGGGTCCTTAGTATTGTTAGCAATTTCTGTGAAAAATTTTCTTAGTTTTTCAAGAGGTTTTAAAATGTGTGCCCCATTTTCATTCTTAAAAACCAGGAGGGTAAATCATCGTTTTAGGATCTAAAAGTTGGTGCTACAAGTTATTTCATGCGTTATTTTTTATCTGTTTTAACTCTTTGTTTTGGTTTTTGGAGCCTTATTGGGAGAGTATTTTTAAGGCTTGATCTTTTCACAAATCTATTGTTGAAACTGCCCTAGTGTTATACCAATTCTTTAAAGCCACTGTTCTAGCTTATTAGAGGATCTCCAGCTCAAGCTTTTGGCTTACCTAAAAAGCCAATAAGCTTTCTTAATTAAAGCTAGATTTCAGACCTTAGGACCCCCTTTTTGTTGCTTATTTTTAAGCCCAAAGAAGTGTCCCTAGGCTGTGGGTTTACAGTTTTTGCTCTTAGTTATTTCATTTTTGTTATTGGTCTGTTCTACTGCTTATTTTGTGCTTATGCTTGCTTCTTAGGTATAGTTAATTTCCTGTTTTGGCTTATCTTTCATTTTACCTAGCTTATTTAGCTTAAAAAGTAGCCAGTTTAGCTTTTCTTAGTACTTAGTATAAATAGCTTATTCTTGTTCCAGCTTATTTTGTGCTTTTTAATTGCTGTTTTCGTGTTCTTAGTTGCTTATTAAGTGTGTTTGTTGCCCTAGTTTGCTTATTGTTCATGAACTTTGCTATCTTGTGCTAAAGTCCAAAAGTCATTACACCATTCAAGCCTTAGCTTAATTTAAGCAAACTGCCAAACAAAAAGCCCTTTTTAGCTTATTTTTATCTTTTCACAAAAAGTTGTAGTTATGAAAAATGATAAGCCCCATGTGCTTATCAAGTTTGGTTAGAAAGTTTTTCTAAAAAAAAAGAGGAGATAAGGGGAAACCCGGGTGAGCAAGACTCGAACCCGGGTCTCACCCTCAATACACCTCTTTTATAACACCTCTTACCGCTGTGCCCTTGGGTCTTTTCTGTTAGACCCTTGGGCACCTTGGTATTTAAGGGTGTTTTGCCCATATTAGCTATAAGCTCGTTTGAGCTTATTTTCGGCTTATTTATAAGCCGAATTTTGGGTTTCTTATTTTTCTTAGGTAGGTTTTAGGATCTAGTAATTTTAGTAATTTTTTCAGAATTTTTAAAAATAGTTTAGTATTTTTTATAATTTAATTTCGTTAAAAGTTTTAAAAATTCATAAAAAATACAAAAATTATCAAAAAAATATTTTTCTTTTTTAGGAAATTTTATTTAGTCATATTTTACGTGGAAAAATAGAAAAACTTTCGTTGGGTTATATTTTGCGAAACTTTTGATCTTTAAGAAACGAGGTCCTCGGGTACGGTATCTTGACTTGACTCGTTTTTGGTCAAACGGACCTCGTTTTCAGGTCTAGTTTATTTTTTAAACTATCTTTATTGTCATTTAGAATCTATTTTAGTTTTTAATTTTGTTTTTCGTTTTTATTTGCTAAAATATTTCGGTTTTGACCTCGTTCTTTCGTGGCCCGTTTTAGGATTTATGTTATTTAGTTTTCATTTTTAGGTTTGTTCTCAATCGTTTTTGCTATGTAATTGTTTAATATTAGTTTTACATCTCAATTCATTAATATCATTCAAAATCCATTTTTTCCGGTTGTATCGTTTTCCAACTCAGCTCGTTGGGGATTAACGAACCGGGGGAATATTCATATTCTACTTCTCGGTTTCATGAATTGTTTCTAGATTAAACTTTATATATATTATATATTTTATTTAGTTATATATAAGAGGTGTAGTTTAGCACTCAATCATTGCTAAGTTAATTTTTGTGGATGTCGCATATGGAAATTTGATTAAGAGAGTTTAAGAAGTTGAAGCGTAGTAGGATTGCCATCGTCAAGGTTTGGTGGAATTCGAAACGTGGCCCTGAATTCATGTGGGAATGTGAAGATCAGATGAAAATGAAGTACCCACATTTGTTTAGTGATATTAGTAGTTAAATTTCGGGGACGAAATTCTTTTAAGGGGGTTGATATGTACTTTGCCTTTTATGTGTTCTGAATTACTTCATTTATAGTTCCTTTGACTATTTGACTTTTGTCAGTTTATTCAGATTCTATACCATGTTGACGGTGGTGATTTTTATTAGTATTGTGATGAATTGTGGTTTATTGTGATAAATAATCCCTTTTGAAAGGTATTATTGTGTTATTTATATTTCGGGTGGTTTGACCTGTGAATTTTGAGAAATACCGAAAAACGAGTCTGACATATCCGTTAATGTCCATATGTGTTTTGAAAGGGTTTAAAGTAATAAATATGTCGTGTAAATACTCTAGGTTAATGGAAAAGTATTTTTAAAGTGATTAAAAATGTTAACTTAACTTTGGGGTTTAAATTTACAGTTGAGTCTTTTACGTGTATTTAAGTGATTCGACTACGAAAAGAAAGACCATGACACCCTAGGTTTCCATATTCGGTCAAGGTAGTAAGAGGGACTTGGAGGGCTTAATTTTTAGTAATTGGCGTCTTAAGGTGTACAATTTTATTCATATTCCATTAGCTTTTATTATCCATTCTTATCAAATAATAAAAAAACACACACTTAAAGTGTGTGTGCTTGTGTTCGTAGCCCTCACCAACAAAATCCTACATAAAATTTTAACTTTGATCGAGAGACGTGATTATTCGGGTTGTTCAGGAGTTATTTGGGTATTCTTTTAAAACAACGTCTTGGGTTGTCCTAGTTCGTGTTGTAAAATTCAAATTTGAAGATTTTTTGTAAGTTTTCAAATTTAAATTTTTGTTTGTCTTTGTGGGTTATTTTGATACATAGAATGTTAGTTGTACAGTGTCGTTTGTGAAAATCGAATTTTTGGAAGCGAAATGAATAAAAAAGGGTATGTTTGGTTCGTGTATGGTAAAAAGGAAAAAGAGGGTTTTTGTAGTTGTATGTTCTGTTGTTGTGTCATTGATGGTTGAATATGTATATGTTGCCTTCATGATGGTTGAATAATATATGATGTTAGAATGCTTATTTTTTATAGTAGCTTGTATAGCTTATCCGGGCTTATTTTTAAGCTATTTCTTGGCTTATTTTGGGCTTATATGCCACGAACCACTTCCCAAAATCACTAAAAAAGTGATTTTGATTATTTTGTGTTATGGCGTATGTTGTGGACTATTTTTTAGGCTTATGGTAGTAACCAAAAGCGATACGTAGTTTATTAGCTTATTTTCAAGCTTAATATACGTATTTTTGAGCTATTGGACTCACTGCCCAATAAGTCTATTTAAGCCGCGGCTTAATGAGAGGGCTTATTGTGGTCCGGATTATTTTTACTTATAAGTATATGTTTATATATGTAAATGGACCTTGATTTTGGACTTATAAAAGTCTTAATGGACCCTTGTTGGGCCTTAAAGCCCAATAAGCGCTATTTAGTCGTTGTGAGAGTTTTGTCGGACTTTTGAAAGTGGAAATGTATTTACGACGTGATATTGAACGGTATTTTGGGAAAAACGTTTTAGTAAACGCTAAAGATTGAGAATTTGGAATTTTGTCGAAAAGTATCGAATTTATGTAAAGTGTTGAAAATAAGGTTTGAAACCTTGGAAAACGTTGTTTGAGCGTACGGGTCATGTCGAAATTTCGTAAAAATTTTATACTTAAAAATTTTCCTAAAAACATGATTTTTGATTTTTAAATAATAAAATATTATTTAATTATTTTATTTATTTATAAATTCACTGAAAGACGAAAAATATAATTTTTCTCGAAACTTCTCTAATGTGTTTATTATGAGTAAACGTTTCATTTTTAACCGTATTATGATTATTTTGAAGTGACTAAGGTTTACCGAATGGACTTGTCGAAATATATTTATAATTATTAATTATAAATATTTATTTATATTACTTGTCTATTTTCTCTAAATAGTATAAGTATGTATTATCGGGAAATGAGATTGATATGATTGTGGAAATATGTCGTCAACCATCACACCACTAAATTATTTTGGGTAATTGTAGAACGCGTCTAAACTCTATGCATCAAACGTGAAGATTGTTTTTGAATTGGATGATTAAATTGGGACATTAACTGTACTAGGTCGTGTGCGGGCGTCGTTGCATTTGCTTGTGTGATTGAGATTTGGTTGCTGAATACTTGCTTAAGGTGAGTTCTCGTAGCCCACTTTTTACTATTTTTCCGTTAGGGGAAAATGATACTCAAATGTGTTTTGAAATGTTTTGAATTGATCTATGTGAAATGTGGTTTTGTTTTTGGGACAAGATATGTGCTTATGACTGCTATGTGAATATTATGCATGATTGTTTGGATCGGATGGGTACGCCTACCCAGTGTTGTGAGATTATTGGATCGGATGGGTACGCCTACCCAGTATTTGTGTGATTATTGGAGCGGATGGGTATGCCTACCCAAGTTTGTGTGAGGTCATGCCCTAATATTAGTGCTCCAGCTGGTAGGCCCTTTAGGTGCGTAAGTGACATATGGTGATTGACTAGCGGGGATGCTATGTCTTGGATTGTTTGCATATATTCACTGTCATATAGCACTATTGTCCACTGTTGAAATATTGGCACAGCTTTTGGGTTTAAGGTCAAACCTACGAGCTCACCAACATTATTGTTGACGTTTTCGAGTATCATTTTCAGGTGAAGTGAAAGAAGGAATAGTTTGGTTGATGTGTTGAGCAGAACTTAGAATGAACCCGCGTAATTTTCATGTAAGCCTTGCTTGCTTGTTGTTTGCTGTTAGTATTTGGATGTTTTGGATAATTGGGTTATAGGACCCCTGTGAGGCCTTGAATAAATTATAAGAAATTTTAGATTATTTAGTTTGCGAATTTGGAGACATCACTCGAGGGTTGTTTCGAGGTTGAGATCTTCATAGCACTTGAAGCTTGAATTGTAGTTTTCTTTAATTGTATCTTGTGTTATGATTATCATTATGTTGCCTTCTGAGTTTACGCCTTGTCGAGGTGTGCCAGATTGGTAATCAGACAAGGTATAGAGAACTAGGTGGATTGGCCTAGACAATAACCTAAGATCCGTCGTTTAGTTGCGTATAGGAGTCTATGGTTCGAGAGTGTTCCGCTTTTTTGTGTGATCGCAGTTTGGTGCTTAGTTTAATGTCAAAATCATTGAAATGGTGTGTGCTCAATATTGAATTGACTGGGAAAGGATGCGAATATAAGTACCTTGGCTAACCCGTAGTTTATAAAAGTATCACAACTCACTCATACTTAGTAATGTCGTTCAGACAAATCGATGTTGACACCATAAGGTGGTGTTTATGTGTGCATAATATATATATATATATATATATAATAATTATAAAAATATATATATATATATATATATATATATATATATATATATATATATATATATATATATATATATAATAAGATATTCTATATATATGCGAGTATTCCTGCATGCCTAACGTTGCCCATGTTCTCCCTCGTATAGATAATTCCGCCAAGGATGAGGACCCGAAGTGCTGGCCGGCCTGCTGCCGAATCACTAGGAGGGGGAACGGGTGTACGGGTTGGTAGAGGTGGAAGGGGTAGAAGACCTTTGGAAGGTAATGATGAGCGTGTTGATGATTTGAATGGTCAAGGAAATGACCAATGTATGGGAGCTAATGGGGGTGTAGAGGTAGTCAATGGGAATGTAAAGGGAGCCAATGAGGGAGCACCCAACTTCTCAACGATCATTTCCCAACAATTGCAGAACCTCTTACCCGTCATGTTGGCTTAGGTTAGTAACCGAGGAAATGTTGGAAATTAGAATGGTAATGTGGTTAATGAGAATGTTCAGGAGTGCGTTAGGAATGTGATAGTGAATGGCAACTGGGTAGGTTGCTCATATAAGGAGTTCTTAGCTTGTAACCCTAAGAAATATAATGGTAAGGGAGGTGTTGTAGTTCTTACTCGTTGGATTGAGAAAATGGAGTCTGTGCATGATATGAGTGGTTGTAGCATTGACCAAAAAGTGAAATACACTGCTGGTTCATTCGTGGGTGAAGACTAATCAAATAACATACTAAATGTGAGGGTAGAGAGAGAGTGGGGTTGGATGATCACTTAGAGAGAGAAAGTAAAACCAACCACCTCTCCAAATCATGGAGAGGTATTTATATACTTACAATGAACAAGTGGGCTTGGGCTTGCATGGGTTTATCCATGGGCCTTTGCTAACTAACTATGTAAGTTTCCAAAAATTACTTAACGAGCTAACGACTGTTATCTATGAAAGCGACCGACACTTTCGTGTTCCTAACAATCTCCCCCTAAGGGAGGTCGCTCCATCTTACAAAAACTTAAACCTAGCATACTATGCTTTATCTTTAGTCTTGAACTCGTTCAACTTCAATCATTGACTTGTGATTTGATGTAGTGATCATTGATTTTAGGCTTGAGCTTGTTCCTTTTGCTTGATTTGTAAGTGAATATGTGATCTTGAGCATCTTGAGACCATCAACCAAGCATAATCGCTTTTTGCCTTCTTGTAAACTATGCCATCTTGTGAACTTGTGACTTCTGGACCGACATGCTCATACCTTTCTTGATTTGTTGACTTGAAAAGCTTTAATGTTGCATCTTTCTTGAAATTCTTTAACTTTAACACTTCGTCACTTCGAGAAAGACGTTTGGTATCAGAGTGACGGAAACTTCTTTGAAATTCATTGACTTTAATACTTCGTCACTTCAAGAAAGACGTACGGTATCAGAGTAACGAAAGTCTTGAAACATGTACTTGAGCTTTCATGATGTCTTTATGTTTGTCGGTCGGGTATGAGCATGTGGCTATGAATCTTGTGAGTCAGCTGGAATCAGGTACCTTCACCTCCATCTTTAAGTAACCTGCATTAAAACAGTTAGCAATAAAGCGAGGGGACGAATATGGCTTTGTCATTCGCCCGTGTTTGGTTGGAGTAGCCTTCAAATCCGTGAGGATCGACCCCTGATCAGGTAGATTCAATTTAAGAAGAATCTCCTTGACAGGATTTCCAGCTGAAGTATAGAATCTTTCTAACACATTTGTATTAGATTCATCAAACTCAGCATGTTCTCATTATCGGAACGTCTCAAAGCAGACAGCACGATAAGAGTGAACCAGTGAGTTACTGTCTCACCGATTGAAATAGAAAAATCAATTTGAAAATCAATCGACGTGTCACTTGCTAAAGTGATTTTGTGACACATCGAGAGTGTTAATCATTTCAAAAATTCATCATCAATCGTCAATTCATAACCTGGAACAAGTTATTCTTATAATAATCGCACATCGTTTCTTTCCAGTTGTCACAAGTTTGATTCGTATAGAATTGCACAAGTCACCTACCATAAGCTTGTTTGATGTTGACTCAGGCAGGATTTCCATCTTCATTGTGATTACTTGAGTATCACTCTGATGTTCTGGCAAAATCACAAGGATAATGCGTAGGACTCTATCTATATTTCTCGTTATTCACATTGTGTGAGATAGCAAGCATAATTTTGACAAGTGTCCTAATGAGATTTATAGATGATCTCTTTTGGCTCTAGACTCAATAGTGCACTTTGATTTTAGTGATCGAAGGCTGGAGCAGACTAACACCTTTTCAATATCAACTAACTCGGAGTGCGAAATTTGATAGAAATGTGTGTAATCTCCGCGAGAAATGAAACAAGAGTCTGTTGAGAGACCTTGAGTGCTATGGAGGTTGGTGTGCATTAGCGTCACTAGGTCCATGACTGTCTTCAATGTCAGAAAACAACTTAGTGTTTCCGACAGATTATGTATTGACCCAGTTTCTGCCTAAGTGTATCGAGGGCCTCTTTCTTTTCACCCTTTATCCTTACATTTCTTTTTCATTCTTCAACCCCTTCAATGCTTACCGAGACTTCATAACTAATACCTTGTTGGGTTTATTCCAGTGTTAGCTCCATCTCAGTCGGCATTATTCCCGATTCTTACTTTTTTTTCCTTTTGTATCATACCTAAGAACTTCTACACTATCTAGTGGATATCCCTGGGTAGATCCCTCCAGTTCTGGCTAGATCATAGGATTTGAATACCTATGCCTAACCACCTTATAACTCCATAAATTTAAGTACATGGTCGGTCTTTTGGGTATTCCATCTTAATCAAAACCAAAATCATTGAAAATTTCAATCAAAGTGTTTGATATAAATATCAAAAGATTTACACTTTAAAAGTTTCTCATCATCACTAAAAGCCCCCCCTTAACATGTGCACCGTAATCGTAGTACATGCTAAGTGTGGAGTGCATTGAGTCCATTTTATCTGATCACATTTCAATACAAATTAGATTCAGTTTAATCACATTTTCTCCCCTTATCCAAAATGTCAATCCCTTGATATTTTGGATATCAATTGATTAAACATTCGGGGACAAAATGTTACATAATATTTAACAGGAACATTTTAATGTTCCCCCTCAATTTTTGAGGGTTTATAAGACAGTGTTGAGTACAATAATTTGAATTTTTTTTGAATTCACTAAGAAATTCTCAAAAATTTTTATACTCGAGCACTCCTTAATGTCACCATAATGTCTATACTACATATACACAAATTCACAAGTTTTAATTATTCACGAGGATTGACCTGTTATGATAAGGACATCATATGATAAATCATATGGTCCTTTGTAGCATTCGAAAGTCACCCTCGTACGGTCTCCCACCAACAAATTTCTCCAAACTCCACATAATCCTCCTGGTCTTTAGCTGTTGTCAATTTCCTGGATCATAGCTCCTGCTTTGTCTTTGTCACTTTATCTCCAGATAGTCTATGGCAGATACTCCATCTGAATTCCCTTTAGACGATCATTAAGAGCAGTTCGAACATCATTGAGTGTACCGTCACTGAACTTGTGTAGTTCATCAATACGCATCAGTCTGTTCTTTTTGTCTTTGTTCTGGTAAATGAAACCTCTAGGATTGGAGTATGCTGTGTAAGCTTCCCTTCTTTTCAAATCAGATCTGTACGTATCCGGCTTTGTGAGGTTGAGATTCTTTTGGTAACTTTTGACACCTAATTGAAGATCTTCCACACGCCTTTGGATGACAACGCTTCTTGTGAACATTCATAAGGAACATTGAAAGATTAGAGGGGGCGATCTACAAAGTGGAGATATTGTCAATTTCCTTGAATAAGAAAAAGCAGTATGTCTTTGATGTCTTGAATGCGAAGCCTGTTGAAATCGCCTTCCTTGAATTTGTACAGCTTGTCATCATCCCTACGAACAGTGATCCAATCAAGATGCTTGTAGTTATGCCAGTCGACTATTTCAAGCTTTGTGACAACAATGATTCTGCGTTTGGAGTAGACATCTCGAGCAGATTCCCTATTAGCAGCAAATCCATAGAATTATTGTCATTTTTGCCCCCAATGTGAGATTCCCCAGAGTGCATGTTTGTCATAGCTAACCGGCACTTGACTCCACATTCTGTTAGGGATCAAATCTTCAATCCATTTGATGTGCCCGTGTAGCCTTGGTTTTCGTCACTGAAGTTGCGTATTTTTGGCTTGAGACACCACCGCTTATATACTCTAGGTCGTTGTGATGAAGTGATCAAAAGGTATGACACGACGAACTCGAGAATTAGGTATCAATGGTAGTGACTTTCATGAATCATGTGGATATTGCTGACCTTTAGGGTTGTTCCAGTCTAATTGATCGGTGGTTGCCTTGTAGACTTCTTCAAAGAGGTGTTCGAGCTCCACCAGACTTTTTCATGATCCTTTCATCAGCTCAAATGTTGGACCGGTTAATAGTTCTGGAGTTAAAGTATCAACCTTAAGCCGGTTCATCACGAATGCTGAGAAGTCAAGAGGAGTGTCCATCAGCTCATTAAACGATTCTCTCGGGTCTTCCTTCTGGGCCAAAGAGCTTAGCCAAGGTTGAACAGGTCCATGAGCATCCGGAAAAGTCTTGTTCCAATCACGATTGGGAGAAGGAAGTTTTGTTGGTCTCTAAAACCAATTAGGGAACTGAGGGGTTTCTTTATTATGTTGATCTTTAGTAACTCCTGTTTCAAACTCCTGATGTGCGGGTTCTTCCAAATCTTTGGTAATGTGCATAGGCTCCTCTGTTTGAGCAGATTTGCCAGCAGTCTTGTGTTAAGATCTGGACCCTTCATATGACTGGCCAGATGTCTTGGATGTCTTTTCCTTTGGTGCACTTGTTGGCTCTGGTTCTTTTCCAGCTCGTCTTCTCTTGGACCCCCCGGTTTGATCCAGCGAAGGGTTCTTCGTCTTTATCCTCATCATCTCTACGTCTTTTAAATGAAACAGTATCTCCATAAGTGTCAAGTATGAGCTTGTCACTTTCGTAAGCGTCAACCAGTGCTTTGTAGAGATTCTTTTGTTCATCAAATCTGTAGATTAACTTATTGCTTCCCATCTTTTCTATGAGAATCTTCTTCAGCTCTAATTCAGATAGGTTGGCAGCCATAGCAAGAGATGTCTTGGATTCAGTAGATGAACGAGTCATAACCTTAGCTTCGAGTTGTTCATTTACCGTCTTCTCAATTTTTAGCAAAATCTTAGAGACTTGAGCTTTAACTTGTTCCTTGACTTGATCCTTGATTATTTTCTTAATGTTATCATCAAGTTTGTTGAGGAAGTCTGCATTTTTAGCTTGGGCTTCATCTCTGAGTCTTTCGGATTGTAACTGAACAACAGTTTTGATGGATTCATGCATCTTGTTGGTAAGGTACGCATCAACAATGCCGGGAATGGAAGAAACTGCTTCAGTAAATTGGTTCGTTTGCTTGAACTCATAGAAGTCAGTTTCCAAAGTTTTTAATCTATGGTCAAACCTAAATAAAGAGCCAAAGTTGGGAAGATCTTGTAGTAAGGAGCTTGGAACAGTTGCTGGTGTGGGTATTGGTGTTTGTTGCAGATGTGTAATGAGAGGAGTGGGTGGAAGAGTTATTGCCGATAAAAGAGGTGGCTCAGCAGTATTGGTGACCGAAACATCTACTAGTGAAGTTGCCTCAGTGTTAAGAGTAAATATTATGTCAATGCCTGTATCTGGACTGGGGTTGAGCATGTTAGAAACGAACCCAGATGACACAGAAGAACTCTGCTGTTGACCTTTAAGATTGACCGGAGCGGTGATTATCACATGAGTATCTTCTATTACTTGAGTTCCTTGAACATTAGGTAGTGAAGCATCTGTCATTTCAGTGTCTCTTCCCTCCAGATTAACGTTCACGTCCCTGTATAACTCATCAACTTCTGCTTCTTCATTTGTCTCTTCTTCATTCATCTTATCTCCCTTAACATTTGCATCTTGAATTTCTTCATCACTGTCTTCATAATCAGTGGATTCAACATGGGAAGGTGTTTGAACCCTAGGATCAAAGCTATCTTCTTCTTTATCTTCTTCATCATGAGTGGAGAACTTGGGATAAATGAAGTCATCACCATCGTTGTCTAAATCTGTTTGCTCATCATCATCATCATCATCATCTTGATTTTCAGCATCTTGATTATCTGCATCGTCATCATCATCATCATTGTTACCATCATCATCATCATCTTCACTCACATTAAATTCATCATCACGTTTTTCTTCACTTGACTTCCATGAGATTGCTCATCATCAGATTCATAAGTCCGGTACATTCGGTGAACCCCTGGTATACTAACCAGTTCCCATCATCTGCAACCTTAGCGCTGAGCATGAGAACTGTGAGTTTTGTATTAGAAACAGCTTTTTGTTGCTAGCTTTATTTGTTCAGCTTCTGTTAGAGCAACCTCAGATAGCACTGATAGACCTTTAGCTTTAGATGTCTTTGCAGGTTGCTTCTTCTTTGCAGTTTTAGCCGCCTTTGCAGAAGTCTTGAGTCTTTTGCCTTTAGTTGGAGGAGTCTTTGACATGTCAGATCCAACTTGCTTCTTCTTGACCCTTGCTTTTGTCTTTGGAGGTTCAACTCCTAAAGCAATGGCATAGTACTCTTTGTAGGATTCAGAGTTTCTGATGTCTTCATTCGTCAATTCATTAGGCAAAATGGCACCATATAGTTGTGTATCCTTATGCCTGGAGACAACCTTTATCGTGGTAAACATGTAGTCATCCCTGGCATAGTGCCAATTTACACTGTTTCGTCTTGGAATTGATTGATCCTTAGTCATGAAGAAGTTGACGATGACTTTGGTGAAGCGAGGGTAGTACATCTCATTACTCTTCTTGACATTCTTGTTCTCTACTTGATAAACAAAATCTTCCCACAGAAGGTAGGCATAGTCTACGTTCTTCTTATGGTACATGCCCTAGAGGATTTGAGCTTGAGATAGTCGAAGACTGTCATATCCGGTACTTTTTCCACTTAGACATTTGTTGATAACCGCAGCAAATGATCTCCAAGGTTGATGCAACTTGTTGACATTGACATCGGTGATCATTTTAATCTCACCACTGTGACCAAGATCTCTTAGAAATGTGAGAATTGCCTCTTCAAAGGGTAGTTCCTCGAATTGCTGATTAGGGAGTTTAGGGCATATTTGAAGCATTTCTCTGAAGTACTCAAGATTCACAATATGTTTCTTATTGTTCATCTTGAAACGAATCGAGTGATGATGAACTGTAGCAGTGGCCCAAAACTCTTGCATGTAAATTTCTGGAACATCCGCTGTGATTTGGAATGCCTTGTAGAAGGGAGTGAGTTTCAAAACATCATAGACCACTTGAAGAGTTGCTTCTTTGGACTTGAGGTCTGAGCTTAGTCAAAAATTACTTTTGCCAATCTTGAGTCGGTTGGCAGGAGCAACTAAAGCGTCATCCAATGCAATTTGTTCAGCTCTGGTGATGTCCATGGTTCTGCTTAAGAAAGAATCAATACAGTTTTTACATAAAACCAAGTTTATATATAACTATATAGACCTTTTATGTGAACACTTTATTATGATTTGCAAATTAGGACCTTAAGACTTTTAGCACTTGTAAAGATATATTCCTCTGAATGGCAACTTAGATAGACTTATTTACTTAAGGGATTAAGGCAAACTTCTTATACAATTTAGGAATCGTGGGTTTTCTAACTAGTAGAGAATTTAGATATCCTAAGTCGTTTATTAGTTAACCTTGATATTACCTTGTTTTAAGCCTATTTTAACTCAATTAGATAGCTTAATTAACCAATTTTAATTAGCCTACTAATTTAAGTTTTACTTTGCCATCAAATTGGAATTTTGATCTTAAGTGTTTTTGGTCTAAATCTATTGGATTGGTTTCTTAAAGATTTCACTAGATCAGTTGTTAAAACATTCACTAGATCGGGTCCTTAAAAAGAATGACTAGATCGGTTCCAAAAGGATTTTGACTAGATCGGTTTCCAAAGGATATTGACTAGATCGGTTCCAAAAGGAATTGACTAGTTCGGTTCCCACATAAGATTGACTAGATCAGTTCGTACAGAAAATTGACTAGATCGGTTCCTTAAGGGACTGACTAGTTCGGTTCCCACATAAGATTGACTATATCGGTTCCTTAAGGGACTGACTAGTTCAGTTCCCACATAAGATTGACTAGATCGGTTCCTACAGAAGATTGACTAGATCGATTCCTTAAGGGATTTGACTAGATCGGTTCCTTAAGGGACATACTAGATCGGTTCCCGAAGTGTCTTGACTAGATCGGTCCTTTATGGGACTTTGACTTGTTCGGTTCAAAAGGGTTTGATTAGATCAGTTCCCAAAGAAAATAACTAGATCGGTTCCCAAGGATATTGACTAGATCGGTTCCCAAAAAGAAAAACGACTAGATTGGTTTCTCATATAACTTCACAAACATGATTTTTGTTCATGGGTTAATCATTTATATCAGTTTTAACTATTTTAGTAACATTTATAAGCACTTTTAAACATGGACACAATGTATAAGCAACAACAAATAGGTCACACACAATCAAATCGAACAAGAACATGAACTGTTCATCAAGGTTATACTATGTATATCATCTTAAGATGCTCAAACATATTCAATAATGATGAAACAATCTTCCCCATGCTTAACCCACTAACAATAAACCTTCTACCCCGAACCCCCAAATTGACGCATAAAAGATCATCCATAAACTAATCATATAAAAACAAAACACAAAACTGAGTTCCATGAGTGCTAATGACACCTAAACAAACTAAACGCCTCAATCAATTTAAGGTTTTACAAAGTTTTTGATTTTGAGGAACCCTAAATCAATTTTTAGGGTTTTCAACATCAAATCATTGTTAAATTCTTATTCTATAGAGATGTGAGTTTTTAAGATGTGAAGAACACATTTCTTTTATACCTTAATGCACGAGATCAACTAGAAATGGAAGCTTGGAGAATGGCGATTGTTTGTGGGGTGAGTGGGAGGAAAAATATGTTAAGTGTGTGTTTGTGTGTATAAGGAACGAGTAGGGTGGGATGGGGCATAGGGTATTTTTATTGTTTTTACTTATTTGACCCCTATAGTTATAAACATTTTTCATTTTGCATATTTAAGTTTTATAAGGCATAGATAAGTTAAACAATTATCACAAAGAGTCCCTAATGTTTTTATACTATCATACCTATAGACTTAATTTTTGCAAAATTACCCCCTAAAGGCTTAAACAAGTAACATTTAAGGCACACGTAAGCTAAACTTAATTAACTTTCCTTAAAGAATGATATTTCGTTATTGTTTAAAAAACTTTTTCCCTTTAAACACATGACTTTCTGAAGAAGATATCTGACATTTTCTCCCCCTCAAGAAATAGACGCGGTTTTCCACTAAATGAGCTGTATCGTTTGTTGTGAGAAGTCAACATGTCCCTTTAAAAAGCATTTTCTGATGAAGCAATGTTTTGATTATGAAGAAACAAACACCAATTGTAAATAAGATTTCTCTTATTTTCACACATAAGCGCACTGACATGCACACTTATGGAAATATAAGAAGCACGGGTTATGATGCAAAGTAATCACAAGCCTTTGCATGGTCATTAAGTAGACCATACCTGAGAATAAATTCCCGTTGAGAGGTCAAGTTTCCTTTTTGAAATACTTGCCTTCAAAATGAAGACCGGGTTGCTATCAAAAATAATAGCAAGCCATTTTTGGCATGTTTTGAAAACATTTGGAACTTCTGCTCGAACTTCATTTACAGCCTTGTATCATTATTGAATGACGTTTCTAAGACCGTAAATGTTATCGATTTTTAGAAGACATGCCATTATTACCTCTTTTTATATTTTTCTTATTTTTTATTTTTTTCTTTGGGTTTATATATTTTATATTTTTGTATTTTGTTTTTATAAAAAATTCTAAAAAATGAAAAATCTTTTTGGTTTTTATGGTTTTAATACATATACATATGATACAGGATATTTGAATAGGTACCACCACTATTCATCAACTTCATCTGCCAATTGTTTCAGAGTCTCCGGCGTAAAACTCTGCATTCCCAGCTTGTGGATAAGAAATTCTATTCTTTCTCCGCAAAGGGCTTTAGTGAAGATGTTCGACAGCTGATACTCCATATTGACAAAGTAAAGTTCGATCACACCATTCTTAACATGCTCCTTGATAAAGTGAAATCTGACGTCGATATGCTTTGATCTAGAATGTTGAACGTTGTTGAAGCATAAGGCAATAGCGCTTTTGTTATCACAGTACATATGGCTGTGAGATAAAGGAGGGTGCCAATCATACCACGATAGTGTGACGGATCAACGGCTTTCCCTTCTTTATCCTCATCCAGTTTGGATTTCTCCACCATGGGAGTATCCACTGGGTCACAAGAGTCAAAACCGTATTTCTTTAAAGATTCAAGGGCATATTTTGACTGGTTAATAAAGATGCCTTTGGGACTTTGAGAAATCTGTAGTCCTAAGAAAAATGAGATTTTTCCCATCATTGACATCTTAAATTTTGAACACATGATTTTAGCAAATAGGTCACAAAGTTCAGGTGTAGATGCAACAAAGATAATATCATCGACATATACTTGTACCAGAAGTAATTCCTTGCCTTCCTTACGGATGAACATAGTAGGATCCACTGAGCCTTTGGAGAAGTCTTGGGATATCAGGAACGAAGACAACATGTCATACCACGCGCGTGGAGCTTGTTTCAACCCATAAAGAGCTTTCTTTAGCTTGTACACGTGATTGGGGTTATCTGGATCCACAAAACCGTCCGGCTGGCTAACATAAACCTCTTCCCGCAAATTACCATTCAGAAACGCAGTCTTGACATCCATTTGGTAGACGACCATGTTCATGTGAGCGGCAAACGCGAGAAAAATCCTTATAGCCTCTAATCTTGCAACCGGAGCAAAAGACTCTTCAAAATCAATTCCCTCTTCTTGAAAGTAACCACAAGCCACTAGTCGAGCCTTGTTCTTTGGAATACCTCCCACTTTGTAGATCCACTTCAAAGTAATAACCATAACTTTGTCTGGTCGGGGTACAAGCTCCCATACTTTAAGGCGTTCGAACTCATTGAGCTCTTCTTGCATTGCTTTGATCCAGCAGGATTGAGTCAAAGCATCTTTATACGTCTTGGGTTCAACAACAGTGAGGAAAGCATCGTAGTAACAGAAAAGAGCTTGCTCATGTAACTGCAGCCTTGTGGAAACTGGTCTATCGAGTTCACCGATTATATTTTCAAGTGGATGATCCTTAGTCCATTTGCTATTGTGTTCAGAAATTTGGTGATCTGGATGCACAATTGTATGAATAGAATCTGACGATGAAGATTGATCAAAAGACCGGGCTGAATTAGATACCAAAGTAACGGATCTTATCCATAAAGTGCAACTTCAATATCATGATTGTCTTCTTCAACATCGTTAGGAATGACGGGAGGTTGAGTTTCGGGTGTTGTTTGAGAGTTACTTGGTGATGGTGCATCTTGGTCAACATTTGTTGAAGAAGGTGAACCGGTTGATACAGCAGGAACTGGAGCTACTACTTTATGAATTGGAGCAACGACTTCAGGGGCTGGGTAATCAACACTGGGTGGAGGAGTGAGTAATTCATCAAACAGCGGTTGAAACAAAAGATCCCAATCACTTCTCGAAGGTGGTACAAACGGTGTTGAAGGAGGAGGGTTTGGCACGAGTCCTGAACTGATTATTGCAGGAGTCATTTCATGAAGTACGGGTCCTGAACTGCTGTGTCAGAAGCCATTTCAGTACTCATCAAAATCGATAATGAATTATTTCAATTGATTGTCTGGTACGTCAGGTTTTAGTATATTTTGAAATGCTTTCTTTGTGGTGCAATAGCCAATGAAAATACCAATATCAGCTTTTGGTTGTAACTTACCCAAGTTCTCACTATCATTTTGTCGAATAGCAGAGTGCACCAAATACATGGAAAAATGATAAGTCGGGAAGTTTGTCATGTAAAAAGCTCATAAGTTGTTTTGTCGCGGTCCGAAGATGGTACGAAGGAACGTTTTGGGTGTAACATGCGGTACTACTAGCTTTATGCCCATAAAAATAACAGACTTTTGCATAAATCAACATTGTTCGGCAACTTCAATTATGGTAAAACGATTTCGTCTTTCAACCACACATTTGCGGGAGAGCGAGCAACAGATGTTTTCATGAGAATGCCAACTTTCATAATATTCACGTAAGTTTTGATTAACAAATTCCAGTTCTATTATCTGTTCTATGCGTCTGACACAGTACTTTAAGCCGGCATCTTGGATTATCTTGAGAAACTTAATTATGAAATCGGATCTCATCATTTGACCTTACGCAACATAACCCATGTAATACTGAAGTAAAGTCATCAACAAGACTAGGATGTTAACTCTCTCCATTAACACTTGCGACACGCATTGGACCACAAAGATCCCATGGCAAAGATAGAGTTATTCTTGGTTGGTGTCTTCAGATTTAGGTTTGTGGGGTTTTCATCTAGCTTTTCCCCATTGCAACAAGCAGAACACAGATGGTCCCCTTTTCAAAATTTTAGCTTAGATAGACCTTCGAACAAGACGTGACTAGCTAGATGGTTGATTGCATCAAATTCAGATGAGACAGACGTCGGTGCCCATAGCCAGACTATCGTCTTTGAGGCTTTTGCAAGAGACAAACAGGATAGGACCGCCATCATATCACTAAGAGACAGAGTAAAATGGATTGTGTGCCTCGAGATCCAGTTGAATAGATCAACACACTTCTATTTTATAAATAACACAAAAAATAAGCATAGCCTAGCATAATGATTGGCAAACTGAATCTAAATTTTACAATACATAATGCCTTTAATTGCAGTATTTTACTATATATAAAATATACTATATTCCAAAAGAGCAATAAAGAACTTTCCCAAAGTCTCCTTTAAGAAAAATCCACTCTAAAAGATATATATATAATATATAATATGTATGTTTACCGGGAAGTATGCTTTCCCGGGTCGTTTCCCCAACGACTTGTGAAATTGAAATCACGCCTTAGTTTGGATTATGATTTGAATGAGAGAAAAGACTGATTTGATTATCTATAACTACTAATTGAAAGCAACAATTAAATTAAGCAAACAAAAGCAATTAAGCACTTAAACTAATTAACGGGAGAAAATAAAACGCTACGAATAAGCAAATAAGGCAAAACTAACCCTTAAAAATGCAAACTAAATTTTTAAACCTAAAATAGGACAAAAGAAAATTTTAAGAAAAAGAAAAATATTTTTTTGATTA
>BQNB010030990.1:0-54371 GCA_026074375.1 Tanacetum coccineum
GTTCCGTAATTTTTGACAGTTTAATATTTTTGACGTGTTAAACTTTATATTTTTCGTTCCGTATTTTACGTGTCACAGTTTAAAAAAAATATATATATATAAAATCTAAAAACATGAAAAGATACTAAAAACGGTATGTTCAGAGAGGTGAATATACCAATGAGGTGGCAACCTCACAATGCATCGTGCGTTTAAAGGGTTAGTATTGTTGGATGCCACAGGGGTGCATTTTAAGTAAACTGTAAAGTTTTTATTTCTGGATTTTAATGAAGAAAGCGACATGAATTGTTAATATGTGAGGCTAAACGTAGTGGTGATCGTAGAGGACACCGTCACGTCAGCGTCAACTCACTTTTCTCTCTCCTAGACCACACAGTGACCAAACACCCGTAGTGGTGACCGCACAGGCGACCGAACAAATTTTTTTTTTAAAAAAAACATTACATTAATAATTAAACATTACAAATTAAAATACGGAAATAAAAATACACGGAAGAAAAGACAGAAAAAAATTACGGAAAATAAAAAATTACAGTAAATTAGTGTGCATTTGTTCGATGCCAAATGTGTTCCACTAGATCGGCTTTAAGACTAAGATGAGTTTCTTCGTCGTGTATTTCTCTGATAACTCGTAGCCTATCTTGTGTTGATCTTACTGGATCATCTTCACGATGTTTTTCTTTCGGATACTATTTGCCAAAGATCGCCTTTTTTTATTTTGGCGAATCATATTATGTAATATGATGCGAGTGTACATCAAATGCGTAATCCTTTAAAGACTCCTCAACCGCGCAGGAGTTCTTACGATAGCCTGATTTTTCTTTAGCACGCCAAACGCTCGTTCCACATCTTTTTTTGCTGCTTGATGCGTTTGCTTATATCTTATTCGCTTCACATCATTTGACCTTGGCTGCGAAATAGACTTCATAAGCACAACCCATAGCTAGCGTGATAACAATATACCACCCAGACAACTTGTTACATAATAATTTTGATTCTATGAAGATGTAAGTCTAAGTTTCTTTAGTGATAGATGAATATATTTCTTCATGTGTTAAGTTCATGCATGTGGTCTTTCTAGCAGGGACGGAACTACATGGATGCCGGACCGATTTTAAGGTTGCCAAGTGTAGTTTTTGTCAAAAAATGTAGTAATTGTTTTGTATGTGCAACACCCAACATTTGTGCTACTATTCTTTAGAGTGCAACTTTCCTTAGCTCAAAAATTATTAATGATGCAATTTTAGTACTTATGAAATGAAAATATTTGTGCAACACCCTCTCGAAAATCTGGGTTCTTTCTAGTGTTAATAAAGATCTCGCCATCTCTGGTAGAATAATGTTCATTGATGCTTAAATTGTATTGTAACAAAGCTAGTAGACGACTCTTATATAGTTATTGACAAGGGAATTCGCCAAGTTAACGGATCGTTATCAAGTTAGTTTATGAATAGCGATCACGACATATAGAAAGAAAGCTGGTTTTTTTTTCCATGACCTTGTATACCGGTTCAGATAACACAAAAGATTGTATCGATGTCGCCAATTCCGTCGTAAGACAGAAATCATTTCGGAAAACGTCATATTTATGTTCATGCATAAACTTACATGCCCATGAACTGGTGATTGATAATCATGGCAGACACATTTTACAGTTGATTTGACATGTACTCCATAACACTAAGAATATTCTGTATCAATTACTTTGGCAGCATAATCGTTTTTAATCAAAAATATTGGTCCTTTATCCCTTTTAATTTCCGATGTCCGTCATGGATTTCTAACTATAACTATGCTCAAAATTAGAGGTTTTCCAGGTCAACAGTAATATCTTGCAGTGTTCTGGCCTGAAAATGAGGTAAAAGAAAACATTTACATTCAAACTTATGCAGTTCATACATTTTAGGATGGGTATAGCTTTCTTAGATATGATGAATATGTTAACACACCAAACCCCACTCTGAAATGAAAGTCATCAGCTTCATAATCATGCATGGCGTCATATCAAAGCATAAAAGGCATAAAACATAACTGATAACGTAACAAGGTGGAAAGCCGGAAACAAACATCGGCTCCCATTATGAAGTTTAACATGCATAAACGTAAAGGAAGTTTAAAGGACGAAACATGTGTCCAAAACATAAGTCTGCAAGAGTCAATGATAATAGAGTGGAAGCTAAAGGGTCTCTTCCTAAGCACAATCTCTCATGCCCAACTCCCTCTAGTTACCTGCCGTAAGAAACATGAAAAGAATACGGCTGAGCATAACGCTCAGTGAACGGATATAATGATAATGAAATAATAAACATAAGTCCTGGATAAGGAATATAAAGCAGCGGAAAGATTCATGAGTGTCATGAGGAACCTGGAGAAATATGTCATGAAGAATAGCAATGAACATGTAAAACATGGTTGTTAAGATGTAAAAGTATAATGGAATGTCATAGGTAGCATAACATAGCAATAAGGGTTTGCCCACGAGCTCATATAATCATACATAATAATAACGTGCATACATGCATAAAGTAGAGGGGATGCCTCAACATGTACTAGAGGGGTGACCTCTTATAATAAAATGGGTGGAGGGATCAACTCCAATGTGATGGGATGTAGAGCACACACCAACCAATCACCATGAAACGTATAAACATGTAAACTAGGATGCACCCATACGCCCCGAATAATAATGGCCAGACATGAAATAAAGTAACATGAAAAGGGACGCCGCGTGAAATCACTCTCAACGCGAAAGAGTCATGACACAGGTGCCTCAAGTGTCATGGTCATGGTACCTCCATAACTAGGTGGTAAGTCACATAAATCATGGTCATGCATATATATATAGCTCGGGCAGTGGGACATGAAATAAACATGGAATAAATCATGGCAAAACATAGAAATGGGGAAGCATAGCAGTTCTGGGGAAATGAATCATGAATAGAAGGAATGTCCTTACTGAAAGGACGGAATATCCGTACCTGGACAATGAAGCAGTGAAAGGAAGAAAACAGAAAGATATTACTCCGTCTTCACGCGTGCTACATGACAAAGAGCTTGTATAAGTTACTTGTGCATGATTTAAGTTTCTTTCTATTTTTAGTAACTTTCCATTTTTGGCAGCTTTCTATTTTTGGTAACTTTCCTTGATTAGTATACTTGTATGTTTTCTTGGATTGTTGGATACCATGATTTGTATCTTGTTATACTTGGTATTCTAAAAGTAGTAACTTTCCTTATTTAGTAAGTTTCCAAAAATAGCAGGTTTCTATAAATAGCAGCTTTCCAAAAATAGCAGGTTTCCATAATTAGTAACTTTCAAAAAAATAGCAGGTTTCCATGAATAGTAACTTTCTAAAAATAGCAGGTTTCCATTTCTGTGTCTTGGATTAATAATAATCTATTTTTATAAAGTTAGATAAATCATGTTATTTAATATACTTTAGTTATAATGTGTAATTAATTATAATTAGAGACATAATGTCATTTTCATGATTTCAAGAATAAAACTGTAGTTAATTAAAGTTAAAGGGTCTAAAGTGTCATTTCCATAGATTAGGGGTCATAATTGTTATTACTTGGAAGTTTAAGATCTATGATGAAATTTATTAAAGTTAAAGGTTTTAAAAAGACACTTAGGGTAATTATATAAATTCCCGACGATTGCAGTTATCATAAAAATACCCGGTCATGATCACACACATATGATACCGAGCCCATTGGGCCTCGGCTTGGTCTTGGGCCTAACGCACACACAACATACCTCAAGCATGAATACCGAGCCCATTGGGCCTCGGTTGGACTCTTGGGCTACACGGCCCGTACTACAACAATAATAAGCCCGAAACAACTAGCTCATAAGCCCACACTTAAACCGAACAACCCTAACCATAAGCCCATATGTACACCGAAAATCATTTAAGCCATGAACCCATATGTGAGTCGAAAATCGTTTAAGCATTAGGCCCATATGCATGTCGAAAATCATATAAGCCATAACCCCCATTGTAACCGAAAATTATAAGTTGTGAGTCCATTTAATAAGCCAAAGTTTATAAGTCTTAAACCCACATACATGTCGAAATATCTTAGGTCATAATCCCATTTCCTAAGCCGAAACCACCCCATATTCATATACATATGTCTTTTGCCGAGTACCAAAGTACTCGGCTTAATTCCCTTGACCACAACACTCGACGTGATCATTTAACACAAACCTATATGTGTGCCGAGTACCCTATGGGTACTCGGCTTGGTTCTATGGTCGAGCAATGCACACGACATAATCCAAAATAAAACATTATATGTGCCGAGTACTCTATAGGTACTCGGCTTGGTCTTGGTTCAATTAAAACCCAACGAAGCAAAACCCCCATATCAAAACATGTATTATGCCGAGCCCTATAGGGTCTCGGCTTGTTTCTTCGACCACAACCCCAACGCAAAATATCCCATGTTACACATATATTTGCCGAGCCCCATGAGGGTCTCGGCTTGGGTCCTTTGGCCTAAGATCACTCGACATGATCTTGATACAACATATATATATATGCCGAGTCCCCTAGGGGGTCTCGGCTTGGTCCTGGCTTGTTCAAAACCCGACGAGACATAAATCCCAACAACAAGACATGCGTGTGCCGAGCCCCATAGGGGTCTCGGCTTGTGTTTCTTTGGCCTAAGGTCGCTCGAAAATAAATCCCCAAATCACATAAGTGCCGAGTACTCTAGAGGTACTCGGCTTGTTTTTCCCTTCGACCCGCGAACCACACAACCCAACACATGAATCGATTTAATTTATCTTTCATATCATGGTTAAATTCTTATTATTTCATGTGACAATTTCATGCATGCAAAATGATTTAAAAGAAGATGTAAAAAGGTTTTATTAAATACCGGTTGAAGGGATTGATCAAGGATCAATCAAGGATCAATTAACACTCCGGATTTACGAACCAAACTTGAATCTTGCTTCCTCTCTTCTCCTTGTTGCCGCCGGTTTGTAGAATTAATTAGGGTTTCTTATTTTTTTTTTATAACAAATTAAATGAGGTAAAAACCTAGTTCCCTGGGATTAATAGATAGGGACATGGGCTTGGGCCTTTAAAATTGGACTTGGGCCTTTTCTTTTCTTGTGCATTGCCGAAATATTCATAAGCCCAAAAGCAAAAGTGTAGTTTTTATTTTTTATGTCATATTTCGCGTGTTCGTGTATCCATGATTTGTAAATTTTATTTTCGTACGTTACTTGTCATGATAATTAATTCATAAGTTTTCTTGTCTATTTCATTGCTTATTAGAATTATTAAATTTCATGGTATTTTCATGTGGGTTTTACAACTCTTCCCCTCTTAAAAGAATAATTCGTCCTCGAATTAGAAACATGATACGACTGAAAAGAACATACCAGATCATGGAAGAAAATGAGGATAGGAAGTCCGTATAGACTCCTCGGTTTCCCAAGTGGCTTCCCGTTCAGGATGATTCCTCCAAAGGATTTTAACGAAAGGAATAGTCTTGTTCCTCATGACTCTGACTTGCCGGTCTAGAATAGACTCAGGCTCTTCCGTGTAAGATAAATCTTCACGGATCTGACCAAATGGATAAGAGACAACGTGGAGATGATGATACTTGTAACCTCTGAGTAAAGATACATGAAATACGTTGTGAACATGAGAGAGTTGGGGAGGTAACGCCAAACGATAAGAAACATCTTAACTTGCTGACAGACTAAACACTTTGATACGAATGTTGCTACATCTCGTTTCATACCACTCCACCAGAAGTGTTGCTTGAGATCATGATACATCTTCGTCGAACCCGGATGAATAGAAAAAGGAGAACTATGAGCTTCGGTCATCAAAACCTCTCGAAGTGCAGGATCTTCTGGTACACATAACTTAGTGCCCTGCCATAGAATGCCATCACTATCAACATGAAACTCGGTCTGCTTGTCTAAATTCTGAATGATTGCCCAGATTTCACCATCGTCCTTTTGAGCTGCCTTAATCTGAGAAATTAAGTTAGGCTCAACCCTCAGACTAGCCCAGAAACCATTCTGTCCACGAACACATAACTCTATGTCCAAACGTTCCAGATCACGTATAATCTCTTCTTCTACTTTGATGCCAGCTATCATACCTGATTTCCTACTTAACGCGTCAGCCACCACATTTGCTTTCCCCGGATGATACTGAATGTTGGTGTCATAATCCTTTAGTAACTCTAACCAACGTCTCTGTCTCATATTTAATTCTCGCTGAGTGAAAATATACTTGAGACTTTTATGATCGGTGAAAATGTCACATGATTCGCCATAAAGGTAGTGTCTCCAGATTTTAAGAGCGAAGACAACAGCTGCTAATTCTAGGTCATGGGTAGGATAGTTCACCTCATAAGGTTTTAGCTGTCGTGATGCATAGGCAATCACTTTCCCATGCTGCATGAGTACACAACCCAGACCTTTCTTTGAAGCATCACTATAAATCTGAAATCCACCTGAACCGGATGGGAGAGTAAGAATAGGTGCGGAGACTAAACGCTGCTTAAGCTCTTCAAAGCTCTTCTCTCGCTCGTCGTTCCAAACAAACTTCTCACCCTTTCGCATGAGCTTAGTCAAGGGTAAGGCCAGTCGTGAAAACCCATCTACAAATCTGCGATAATAGCCTGCTAATCCGAGAAAACTCCTTACTTCAGTCACGGACGTCGGTCTTGGCCACTTAGTGATAGCCTCAACCTTCGCCGGATCCATGGTAATCCCTTCTGATGAAACTATGTGACCCAGAAAAGCCACTCTACTCAACCAAAATTCGCACTTGGAAAACTTGGCATATAGTTTCTCTTGTCGTAAGATCTGTAAAACAGTGCGAAGATGGTCCTCATGTTCCTCTTTAGATTTAGAAAAAATCAGAATATCATCGATGAATACGATGACGAACTTGTCTAAGAATTCATGAAAGATTCGGTTCATCAAGTCCATAAACACTGTTGGAGCATTCGTGAGACCAAAAGGCATAACCAGAAATTCATAGTGGCCATAACGTGTACGAAAAGCAGTCTTGGAAATATCCTGCTCTCTCACTCGTAACTGATGGTAACCGGATCTTAAATCTATCTTGGAGAAATGCTTAGCACCCTGAAGCTGATCGAATAAATCGTCAATACGTGGGAGGGGATAACGATTACGGATAGTGATCTTGTTTAATTCACGGTAGTCGATACACAATCTCATGCTACCGTCCTTTTTCTTGACGAACAAAACTGGTGCACCCCATGGCGATACACTTGGGCGGATAAAACCTCGCTCCAACAACTCTTGCAACTGATCCTTCAACTCTTTCAACTCAATCGGAGCCATGCGATAAGGAGCCTTGGAGATTGGCTCTGCTCCTGGAATAAGCTCAATGTTGAATTCAACATCGCGAATGGGTGGAATTCCTGGAAGTTCTTCTGGAAATACGTCTTGAAATTCGGAAACAATTGGCTGATCATGAATAGAAGAAACATCTGAAGTCGTGTCATGAATATTAGCTAGGAAACCTTCACAGCCGTGAGATAATAGAGTACGTGCTTCTAAAGCAGAAATGATTTTCATAGATTTTCCCGGTAGGGAACCATGATAAATAAATTCAGGAGTATGAATATTGCCGAATATAACACGACGGGAATGACAGTCAATCGTAGCATGGTGCGCTGATAACCAGTCCATACCCAGAATTATATCAAACTCACACATGTCTAAAGGAAGCGCATTAACTGAACGGATCCTGTCATTAAACTGTAGAGGAAGGTCTCTATACACATGGGTAATACGTGCGGAGTCTTTCATGGGCGTGGATATACATAACACATGGTCAAGTGGTACAGGTGTCATAGTAAAACATGAGGCAAACTTTGTAGATATCACAGAATGTGTTGCACCCGTATCAAATAAAACAAATACTGCACGTCCGAAAATAAATAATGCACCAGTGATGGTACCTGTAGCATTAGCAGCCTGGTCCTGAGTCAGCGCAAAGACGCGGCCTGATGCGTCTGGCTTCTTGTCAGCATGACCAGACGAACTAGCCCCCGTGTTCTTCTTGCAATCTCTCTGAAGATGACCAGCTTGACCGCACTTAAAACAAGTACCTGCAGCACGACGACACTCTCCTGGGTGTCTACGTCCACATGTGGTGCAGACAGGGTAAGTATAACCCTCGGATGGTGCCTTGTTTTGCTGGGAACCTGATTCAATGATGGATCGTGAGACATGAATTTTGAGACATATTACGAATAAACTTGTTATATCAAATGAATTACCAGAGTTGGTAGCTCGGTGGGACTGCTGACCCCTGTTCCGTTGGTCGCGTCCAGCACCAAAGTTCCTGTCATTTTAACGTGACGTTAGATTTATATCATAGAGCAGATGAGGATGATAAAGATTAAAGATTGGACCTGTTGTTGTCACGGGAGTGATTGTTGCTATTGTTGTTACGGTAGTTACCACTACCGCCCTGCCTGTCTGACCCATGACGGTCATTCCTCTGGTCATGACCCCGGTGACTATTCTGCTGATTAGACGACTGATGCTGGTCCCCACTCTTATGCCTGAAGAATGATTGGTTGGTACATGTTATAAAGGTAGAAAGATAAAACGTGAAATAGGTCGCAGAATTTAATTACTGAAGGTTTACCTCTTGTCTGATCGTTCAGGCCTGTCATAATCATCCCTGTCTCGGAGGATCTCAAAGTTGCGAGCAGCATCTGCAACTTGAGCAACATCAGTAAACTCCATGCATAGGATACGGTCTAGGATCGACTTGTGAAGACCCCAACGAAAGTTCTTGGCCTGCTCCTCTGCAGTGCCAGCAGCCTGTCCAAGAAATCCAGCTATACGGATAAAACGCTGCATAAACTCATTACTGCTCTCGCCTGCCCTTTGGCGAAGAGAATGATACTCTCGCTTTAAGCGCTCTTGCTCAGCTCGAGGGAAAAATTGGAGGAAGAACAACTCCTTGAAATCTGCCCATGACAAAGTGAGAATCCATGCATCTCCTCCTTTGGCCTGCTTGTAGGCCTTCCACCATGCTAGCGCGTCACCCTCAAACTTATAAACGGCTAACCTCGCTTTAAACACATCATCACAACCCATTACATCAAAGATCTTCTCCATGTGAGAGATCCAGTTCTCAGCATCAACTGGAGTTACCGCCTTCTCGAACGTACGGGGCTTTTGCTTGTTAAAGCGTTCCAGCCAGGTATGAATAGTGACTGGTGGAGGATTTCCACCTGAGCCACTAGCACCATTACGGTACTCTTCACGAACTTGTTCACGGATCTGTGGAAGCATAGCAGTTACGGCTGCCTGGACAGCTGCAGCGAGTTCAGCATCTGTACGTGTGTTCACCATCTGGCATTTTAAAAAAAAATATTTTAAAGGTTAAGCGGTTAAAACGGTCAAAACATGAATGAAGGAACGTCGATTCTGAAGGAACCTAATATCTACCCAATCCTCACAGGTCAAGTTTTAGAGCCTACAGGTCGAAAGCCTGAGCTCTGATACCATAATTGTAACACCCCTCTCTGATGAAAGGCATCACTTCATAACCATGGCGTCATATCAAAGCATAAAAGGCATAAAACATAACTGATAACGTAACAAGGTGGAAAGCCGGAAACAAACATCGGCTCCCATTATGAAGTTTAACATGCATAAACGTAAAGGAAGTTTGAAGAACAAAACATGTGTCCAAAACATAAGTCTTGCAAGTGTCAACGATAATAGAAGGGAAGCTAAAGGGTCTCTTCCTAAGCACAATCTCTCATGCCCAACTCCCTCTAGTTACCTGCCGTAAGAAACATAAAAAGAATACGGCTGAGCATAACGCTCAGTGAACGGATATAATGATAATGAAATAATAAACATAAGTCCTGGATAAGGAATATAAAGCAGCGGAAAGATTCATGAGTGTCATGAGGAACCTGGAGAAATATGTCATGAAGAATAGAAATGAACATGTAAAACATGGTTGTTAAGATGTAACAGTATAATGGAATGTCATAGGTAGCATAACATAGCAATAAGGGTTTGCCCACGAGCTCATATAATCATACACAATAATAACGTGCATACATGCATAAAGTAGAGGGGATGCCTCAACATGTACTAGAGGGGTGACCTCTTATAATAAAATGGGTGGAGGGATCAACTCCAATGTGATGGGATGTAGAGCACACACCAACCAATCACCATGAAACGTATAAACATGTAAACTAGGATGCACCCATACGCCCCGAATAATAATGGCCAGACATGAAATAAAGTAACATGAAAAGGGACGCCGCGTGAAATCACTCTCAACGCGAAAGAGTCATGACACAGGTGCCTCAAGTGTCATGGTCATGGTACCTCCATAACTAGGTGGTAAGTCACATAAATCATGGTCATGCATATATATATAGCTCGGGCAGTGGGACATGAAATAAACATGGAATAAATCATGGCAAAACATAGAAATGGGGAAGCATAGCAGTTCTGGGGAAATGAATCATGAATAGAAGGAATGTCCTTACTGAAAGGACGGAATATCCGTACCTGGACAATGAAGCAGTGAAAGGAAGAAAATAAGAAGAATGGAAGCTACTCCTGCTTCACGTGATCTACATGTTAAAGAGCTTGTATAAGTTACTTGTGCATGATTTAAGTTTCTTTCCATTTTTAGTATAACTTTCTATTATTTTGCAGCTTCTATTCTGGTAACTTTCCTTGATTGGTATGCATTATGCTTTCTTTGAACATTATTTAATTATTATTTTTATTTTTTTATTTTTTGTTTAATAAAGTATTCCATGATTTTTTTTTTAAAGTAATCTTTCCTTGATTAACAAATTTCCATGATTAGCACATTCCATGATTAATATCTTTCTTGATTAGTATCTTGTTATACTAGGTACTTTCCAAAAATAGAACTTTCCTTATTTAGCAAGTTTCCATAAATAGCAGGTTTCTATAAATAGCAGGTTTCCATAAATGGCGGGTTTCCCTAAATAGCAGGTTTCCATAAATAGCAGGTTTCCATAAATAGCATGTTCATCATTTTAGGTCCTATAAAGTATTTTGAATAATTTAGGAACTTAACATATCAATTTTGCGAGTTTAGGGTTTAATATGACAACTTCCCGTATTTTAGGGTTTAACATGCAAAATCAACAACTTACAAGGTGTAAAGTGTAAATATCAAAGTTTCATATTTTATTCAGCTTATACCTTCCATTTTCTGTATTTACAAGTCAAACCCTCAATTTTACATGATTTACATATTTAGTCCTTGTATTTCATTTATTTAATTAAACTATATCTTTAATTATTCATAATTACAAAAACAAGTCCTTATAGCTTCAAATTTGGAAAATTCAAATCTTATACTTTAATTACTGTCCAAACCTTACTCTTTTCAGAATTTACAAGTTTAGTCCCTCCATTTTATTTATTTAATTTCTAATTAAATAATATGCATAATTAATCACTTTTAATCCAAAATAATATCAAAATGACATTTTCTACCACCCAACTTATTTTTCTCAGATTATAAAAAATATATTAACATGTCTTAAACAGTCCCCATAGTTTCAGAAATTACAAAACAAGTCCTTGTACTTTAAATACACAAATTGGTAAGCAATTAAATGCATAAAACCCTAATTAAAATTTTCCCCAATAATTTCACAATTTTTATACATTCATTAGGCCTCAATTAACCTGGGAAAAAATATCAAAACCATGACCCTAATTCGTTTAGCAATTTTTCTTTCCTTTTTCCTTTTATTCGCAAATCGGCTAAACTCATAAATCCCAAAATAACTATTTCTACCCCTTGATAATTTTTACCAACAATTTATATGGGTTATATATCATATTAAAAACCTTGTAAAAATATAAAATCAATGGTACCATTACTATTTCAGCCGATTTCATAATTAACCAAAAATTAGGGTTTCGAACATCTTTTTGTTCAAATAATTAATCTAACATGCATGAACAATTTTCTACTGATTATAATGATTCCATATGATGAAAAATGAGTTTTAAAAATACCTTTGATGATCTTGGAATTTCGTGTGAATTATTCATACCCGGTTGGTATTTTCGAATCAAAATAGTCCCACAAATCGAACCAATGAACAAGAAATCTTATTATTATTTTTCTTGTGTTCCTTGATCTTCAATAAGCCTTGGAAAAATGATAAATGGCCTGGAAAAATTCGTTGTTCTCTTTTCTTGATTTTTGATGTGCCAAATTTATTTGTTTTTAGGGTTTGACCATTTAAAAATGGTAATTAAGATATCTATTCACATTATGGCCGATTTACTTGGTCAATAATTGACCAAAAATCAGATTTGACTTGCCAAAAATTATTTTGGTATTATCTCTTGATTTAATTAATTTAATTTACAAAATATAAATACATATTTTATATAATTCGGCTAATAATACAATTACATAAGTAATATTTATTTTTCTTGCATAATATAAAGTATATTAATCTTACATAAATTTCATATTTGTCACATGTTGCATTTTCATGATTTACAGAATTAAAATGAATTTATTTATGCTTTTTATGCACTTTTCTTGCATTAGGGGTATTTTGGTAATTTTACACTTGTTGAGATTTTGGGTTTTACATTTAGTGTTCCCGTGTATTCGTGTATTCGTAAATTTTAAATTTCATGTGCTAACTTGTCATGATGTATTTAATATACGTTTTTACTTGTCGTGATTTATTAAATATTAAAAGTTTAAATTTAATGAGAATTTCATGCGGGTTTTACATGGTTATCTAATGGTATATCGTACCTTACCACTATGAATCACTTTAAACCAGCTTTTTAAAATAAAATAAAATTTATTAAACCACTTAAAAATTTTCATATCCTATTTGTATAGACCATTTAAACATATTCTTTTTACAAAGATCATTTTAAACACAGTTTTTCTCAAACACTAACACAATACTTCCAAAGATTTTTTATAATTATACATCAATTATGAAATATGTTACTCAAACAAATGACACCATAATACCAACAGGGATCGTAAAACACCGTACAGACTCTAACACAATTTTATTGTTTGAAAACGAAAGAAAATACCAGGAACCATATACTCAAAATAAAATCAAGCAGTCGTTACGTACTCAAAGAAAACGTAAGGCTTATCCAATATATCTATTAACAGAGCAAACTAAAGCATCGATACTCACACGTCGCCACACTGGGTTACGAAAAATATAGACTACCAAGGATATACAAAGAAGGGAGTAATGATCCACACTAATATGTTAGGAACAATTAGTGCTTAAAAGAAACCTTTGATACTCATACGAGTAATCAATGCTCAATGATAAGAATAACGAAACGCGGCCTTATAACGAAAAAGCAGATTTCCGAACAACCAATATACATTCAAGACGTCGAATAGGAAAATCAGATCCTTATAAAAAGTACGATGAAGGGTTGCTAAGTTAGACTTAGGAAATTCCGAACAAACACCGAGCAAAACGAAACCAACCTCTTTATTAGCTATACTAGGTATCCGCAAATACTAGATAGAAATGGAAAAATTACTATCTTTTAACAACTCAAAACATTAAACTATATCACTCAATTAGGGTAAGAGAATAATTTCTCTACCCATACCCATCCTCCTATCATGAATTAAATATCAATAAAAAAAAACATTTTTACACTACCACCTTACATTCAAATATAAAAAAATGCAATCATGGTCACAAGTCTACGTGTGTGATGCCTTTATAATTATGTTGGCCACCATAATTATAAGTAGTCCCTTTCACACGTGTACTTACTTCCAAGATTACCCATATCAATCATAATTCATTATACTGCTCTTATACCACATTGCACATCTTAAACAACTTCAAAAATTAACACTAAAAAGATGCTCCATCAAATAACTACTTATATCAAATTGAAAATCGAACACGACTAAAGGAAGAAAGTATCGCACGAATTCAAAATACGAATTATCAGAAAAGAATAATCACTAACAACTTAACGGAGTAAAGGACGGGATAAACTTATGTGGGCCTCGTTTGGGTTTGACTTTGCCTCCGCAAGAATCACCTGACTCTGCGGGTCCAGCCCTATTACGCGCATCCGACAAACGATCAACTATCCTATCTCCTTCGGTTCCACAAGAGGCTCCTTATAACTCTTAGTTCCGTTGGGGGGAAGAAACCGGGTTTCCCCAACGAGACTTTCTTACGAGTAGGAAAAAACATAGCTAAAATAATAAGAAGTTATACATATTAATCATATAATGGTAGACAAATAACTAAATGAAAACTTAGCAATAATATAAAATATTATATGCTATGCAAAAATTAGAGGGGGAAGGCATAAGCAGTTATGCATTAAAACACTTAAGCCCAAAATGCATCTACATGAACGACCCCTAGGTTATAGTCTCGGCTCAACCACCTACTCTCTATAACCTGGCTCTTAGTACCCATCTGTCACACCCCGCCAATTCTTCCCCTCTCTAACACACCTCCATTAAAAAACAACAACACAATTTTTTGATACCAATCTGTCACACCCCGCCAAGGCGGAAACGCGAGGCGTAAACAAGAATGGATATCATCACAACACATGGTGAGAATACTAAAATGAAAACTAAAGTAAAGCAAAGACACAAAGTGTCATAACAATACTCAAAACCTAACAGTGTCTTTATTAATGAGAAAGAGGTCTCGTCAATAAATGGCATGCAAAACATAATCCAAACAATTCATGACACCAATTACACATAATGGGACGGAACGTGCCCACGATCCACAATCATACCAAATTCATATGTGCGCTACATGGCCTCATATTAGCTCACGCAGTTTTATCACCGCCAAACCTCAATTTGCATATTGGGATCCACAATACCAAACACATCATATCATAACACAACGGGACGGAACGTGCCCACGATCCAATACACATAACTACAGTAAGCTTAAAAATATTTTAACACGACAACAAGCATCATTATCACCCCAAAATAACATGAGAAAAAGGGGCTATGAAACTCAAATTTGCTTAGCTTTCCCAAATATTCCAACAAAAAGCTTCACAAACAACTAGCACAAATCTAAACAACAAAATAACTCGTGTTACACGTTACTAAGCCAAAAGCTTAATGCACACAATAATATGAATGGATGTCTAAGGTGTTCTATCAACCCATGGGTCACCCCGACACCAATACCGGGGGGGGGGGGGGGGGGGGGGGGGGGGGGGGCCCAAACTTTAACCACTCGTTAACAAGTTTCACTAGTTAGCTCACAATTTGTTCAAAACTGTATGAAATTTTAACGTGACTTAACGTACTCAAAACCTCTACTTACCGACTCTAAAATTTATACAAAAATCAACCTATGTTCATTTATGAGTATATTAACTACCTCATGAATTCCCATAGCCATTTACATGCACAAGTACTCCTAAGAAAATAAAACTTCAAAACAGTCCCAATTCGGATCTGTTTGCACACTAAAAAGTTTGGACCTAAAAACCATACTTAGACTCCAAATCAGAAGCTCTCCTTTGGGGGATTTCTAATAGACACATAGAACTAAACTCCTGTAGAAGGGCTAAGCTAAATTCGAATTTTAAGTGGGGGTTTTATACCTCGTAATCTGACCTAAATCTGACCCGTATTTACTGCTTTGACAACTTTTCTTGCAACCAACGTTTGAATGACTTCCCGACCTCAAAAACCTTCGAGGCCGGATGTTCTGGAAACTAGACTCTCTGAGCTACATCATAGGCACCGGAAACTTGACAAAAGCTATTACCATCATTGAGATATCAGCCAAACAACACAGCCCTAAATTCTGCCCCAATCTAAATCAAATTCTAACGCGATCTAAACCCTAACGAATACACCCATATGATCCTAATTAAACCCTAATCATTATAACATGTTTATTATATCATTAATTACAGATGTTATGAAACCCTAATTATCCATCATAATAATTATTACATGTTTTTAATGATAATTAACTCAAAGGATTATAATTTATACCTTAAATCTTCGAATCTTGAACACAAAAATCACCAAACTTGAAAAAAAATATTTTTCTTCTTCCTCCTTTGATAAAATTCGGCTGGGACAATTAAAAACAAGGGGGAGAAGGGTTTTTGGTATTTATAAGGTTTACAAAAAGGTTTATGATAGATATCTTTTACCAATTTTAATTAGAGTAAGATTTGTTTTCCTTTTTTTCCTTTATCCTAAAAACCGGCCGATTGGCCTTATTTATATATTTTTTTTATTTTTTTTATTTATCTATTAATTACTTAATTATTAACATTACCTTAAGTTTTTATAAAAACTTTAGCTTGCTTGCGCATACCTTTTTGCTTAAACGCAATCTACTAGACTTTTAAAAATAAATAACTTTTTATTTTTATTAACCCTAACTTTCTAAAAATAGAAATTTCGTTTCTTTCATATTCTAACTACTAGAACCTAATCTTATCCTAATATTACTAACACAAAAATACATATACATATAATTACTTACACAATTAACGCGAAACCGCTTCAATCACCAAAACCATTTCCTTGTCACTAAAAGTGAACGAAATGAACTCGACAAAATCCAACACAAATCCAATCCCAATGAGACGATCACGCTCAATGGATTGATTATCAAGTATCACATAACCCACATAACACACATAAACATATATAAACACATATAACACATAACCCATTCATTGCAACAGATACATAAGTCAACACTAATAGTTTGACTAACCTGCTCAAGTCATGGTTGTCACAATATGCTTAACCACTTTAAGATGAGAGGTTTTAGGAGCCTCTTAGAAGCGTGCACAAAGGCAGACACTAAACATGATATCGGGCCTACTTGTCGTTTGGTAGAGTAAACTACCTATCATGCCTCGATACTTGGTACTATCTACCGACTCACACTCTTCGTCTTTTGTGAGTTTAGTATCCGAGGACATAGGAGTTTTCATTGGTTTAGAATCTTCGAAGCCAAATTTCTTAAGCATTTCTTTAATATATTTAGATTGATTAAAGAAGATACCATCTTCCATTTGTTTTATTTGTAATCCAAAGAAGAAGTTATGTTCACCCATCATACTTATCTCGAACTCGCCATGCTTGATTTTGGCAAATTCATCACACAAGTCTTGACAAGTCAAACCAAATATTATGTCATCGACATATATTTGAACGATGATGAGATTTGAAATTTTCTTCTTAGTAAAAAGTGTGTTATCTATCATTCTCATTTTGTATTCATGTTTAATAAGAAAAGCTTTTAATCTATCATACCAAGCTTTGGGTGCTTGTTTAAGACCATATAAATCTTTCTTTAGTTTATAAATCTGGTTTTTCGAAGTCAATGAATCCTGGAGGTTGTGCCACATATACCACCTCATTGATAAAACCATTCAGGAGTGCACTTTTTACATCCATTTTTAATAGCTTAAAATCTAAAGCACAAGCATAAGCTAATAGTATTCTAATATACTCAAGTCTAGCAAGTGGGCATAAGTTTCATCATAATCGATGCCCTCTTGTTGATTATAGCCTTGAGTAACAAGCCTAGCCTTATTTCGAGAAATAACACCGTTCTCGTCTAACTTATTTCTAAAAACCTACTTAGTTCCTATGATTGTCATATTCTTAGGTTATGGTACTAACTCCCAAACATCGTTTGCAATGAATTGATTTAATTCTTCTTGCATAGCTATTATCCAACTTTCATCTGTTAAGGCTTCATTCACATTCTTAGGTTCTATAGTTGATATAAAACAAAAGAAGTTACTTTGGTTTTAGGCTTGTGACTAAAGAGTTCTTTGGTTAAGGTTTCCTATGACATTTTCTAATAGATGGTTTCTAGATTCCTTAATATTGACTATTCAATCAATTTCTAATGTTTCATCCTCGATGTAATTTTTAAGTTTTTCTTTTTGGTAAACTTAATTGCTTCTAATTAATCTAATTCATCATCCACCAAGGGTGATGTCTTAGAGGGTGGAGGAGTTTCATCGGATGTCACATTGAGTGATTCTTCGATTATCATGGTATGTTTATTAAGGATGATGTAGGCTTTGCTATTTTAGGAGTAACCTAAAAAGACACCTTCGTATGACTTTGGGTCAAACTTAATGAGGTAGTATTAGGTGTTTAGGATGAAGCACTTGCTTCCATACACTCTAAAGTAAAAAGAGTAGGTTTTCTACCTCTCAAGAGTTCATAAGGTGTTTTACCAAAGATGGCTCTAATTAGGATTCGATTGAGGATATATGTTGAAGTATCTATAACGTTACACCAAAAAATTTGTGGTAACGATTGTTCATTTGACATGGTTCTACTCATTTCTTGTAGTGTCCTATTTTTCCTTTCTACCATGCCATTTGATTATGGAGTGCGTAGAGCCAAGAAGTTATGTGTAATACCGTTGGCATTATAAATCTCTCAAAATTGCACTTCATTATCCAATTCTCTATCATGGTCTGTCCTAATTGACACTATTGAACAACCAAATTGATTTTGAATTTTCCTACTAAAGATTTCAAATTTCTCGAAAGCCTCAGTTTTATTCTTAAGAAATCTTGTCTAAGTATACCTAGAGTAGTCATCTACTATGACTAAGGTGTAGAGGTTTCCTCCGTAACTCCGTACGATGGATGGACCGAAGAGATCCATATGAAGGAGTTATAAGCATCTAATCGTTGAGACTATATTCTTAGCTTTGTGACTAGCATGAGCTTGTTTTCCAATTTTGCAAGCATCACAGAAGTGTTGATCAAACTTAAGCTTAGGTAAGTTTCTAACTAGTTCCTTAGATGCTAACGATTGAATGAGACGCATATTAGCATGACCTAAGCTCCTATTCCACAACGTGGAGTTTTCATCAATCGTTGCAAGATAAATTTTGTATTTTGGCCTATTTTCTAATTTCATCACGTATAAGCCTTTCTTCCAAATACCTCTACCTATAACCTTACCGTCTTCAGAAAAAGTTACTCTACACTTATTATCACATATTTGTCTTCCACTTAGCAAGTTAAATCTTAAGTTATCTATATGTTCTACATTCTCTATTTTAAGAGAGTCATTCGAAATCGTACCTTTGCGAATGATGTTACCGCGAAGATTACTACCAAAAATGACATTACCTCTATTGTATGCCTTGTAGGTTGAGAAGAGCTTTCGGTTACCCGTCATTTGTTTGAGCTTTCGGTTACCCGTCATTTGTTTAGAGAATCCACTATCCTTAATCCACTCATCGGGTTCTAAGTCAACTCCAAGGCATATCTATTTATATAAGACAATAACTCAAACATTTGGTCCCCAATATCTTATGGGTTCAAAATTTTTAATGTTAAACATCCCTTGAATTTGATGCAATTGATTGGGATGTGCAAATGGGGAACACATTTCCCATGGCATGTAACTTTAAGGTTGAAAGTTGTTCCAAGTTACAGGAAAGTCATGAGATTGGTTTTATCGACCAACATTCCTTTTTGGTTGCGGTGTCTTAGAACGAGGATAATGATTATTGACTCTTCTAGGTGATGGAGTTTTTTTTCCTAAAATTTGGTTTATAAAATCCAACTTCGGGTTTTAATGTTGGTTTATAAAATTATGTAACCTCATTATCACTAGCAACATGAATTTTAACATTGTTTACCATTATGTGTTTTGGTCTAGGACCCAAAATGGATTTTAAAAAGAAATAGTTTTTTTCAAAATCTGGTGAACAGATAGGCGGCTTTCATGGGGGCCACCCAAGATATTTGGGGGACCGCCACCAGAGGACGTTTCTTTCTGAGATTTCAAAATTTTTATTTCCTTAGAATTACTAGTTGATGCTTCACATGAGTTAAACCCTAAACCTAATTTATCACCGGAGGGTTTTTGATTGCTTAACATTTCATTTAAGCAATGTGTGCTCTTTTCAAACTTAATTAGTTTAAGAGCTTCTCCTTTGAGATTTTCATTCTTAATTTTAAGTGATTGATAAATTTTACATCCGAGACCAACTCCCTTGTTTTTCTCAAATGTAGATAATTTTGATCTTAATTCACTAAGCTCATTTTAAGCTTCTTTTTAGCTTTCTTTAATTGTTTGTTCTTAAGGATAATTTTTAAACTTATTTTGCGAAAGTTGTAGCATTCACTATCAAACTTAATATCATCTACCCAAGAAATGTCATCACTAAAGTAAGTGGATTCGGAACATACCTCATTTGATGCTTGAGCTACGAGACACGTCTGATTTTTAGCCTTCTCATCATCTTCTTCACCGCTATCACTTCAAGAACCTCCTACAAATTTTTTTTGGTTCTTGTCTTTCGGTGGTTTAGAACATTATCCAATAAGATTATTTGGATCACAGCATCTAAAAAAATTTCTATCACTTTTTCCGTTCTTGTCATCTCGGCTTTTTTGGAACGTCTTTTTGTCGTTCCGTGGTTGTCTCACGAATCTACCTCTTCTCTTAAAGAACTTCTTGATGTCTCTAACTGCCATGGCGTATTCTTCGTCTTCACTTCTAGAAGTCGAACACTCCTCATCACTAGATTCTTTCTTAGCCTTTAAAGCAAGATATTTTCTTTCTCCCTTAGCTTTGACTATTTCAAAATCTTTCTTGATGATCATCTCGTGAACTTTGAGGTCCCCGATGAGTTCATCAAGTGACAATGATGTTAAGTCTTTCGACTCTTCAATCGTCGTGACCTTTGCTCTCCATTTGGGATGTAGAGCCCTAAGAAACTTCCTAACATAATTCTTGCTAGAATAACCTTCATCAATATCTTTTAGACTAGTAATAATAGTATTAAACCTAGCAAAAGCACTATCTAAACTCGTCCTTTAAAATAGACGAATTGTTCATATTGTTGTACCAAAAGGTCAATCTTGTTATCTTTGACTTGGCTATTACCTTGATGTGTGATTAACAAAGTTTTCCAAATTTATTTTGCCGTATTACACATGAAAATTCTTTCATATTCTTTTCTTGGCAAAGCATTGTAAATAACCATTTTGGCTTTGTTATTTTTCGCAAGCCTCTTTTTAAGATCACCACTTTATTTTTTAAAAGAGACAACCTCATCTAATTTGGTTTCTGAATTTTGTTCAATAGGTTGGAAATCACCGTTAGTAATAACATGCCAAAGATCAAGATCTTTTGATTTAACATATGTTTCGAATCTATTTTTCCAATAAATAAAACTATCACTTTTAAAGAGTGGTGGTCTTTGCATGGATTGCCCTTCTAGATATTTGTCAGAATTCATAGATCGATCCAAGCTTTAAAATACAGTATATTTTAAAAATCTTGAGTGACCTCGACTTTTGATACCAATAGTGGAAACTAGAAGGGGAGGGGGTTGAATAGTTTACAGGTTAATTGGCGTTTTAAAGTTTTACTTCTAAAATTGTTAGATTTGAGTATATGTCTAATCAATCAACAATATGAACCAATCAAGATAACTATCTAATTGTAATAATTACACAAACAATATAAAGAGATAAAGGAAAGAACGATCAAACCAAGACACCAAGATTTATAGTGGTTCGGCTACGAAGCTCTTCTTCGCCCTACTCCACTCCCCGAGTATCCGACTCGAGATTTCACTATGTCAACAAGCTCCCTTCAGGCGGAGAAAACCGTTTACACGTCGCTTACGTTATTTTCCGACACTAAGCTAAATGTCGAGTCCTAATCTTAGCTAGAACCAATCTACCACTTCACAAGTACTACACAATCACAAGATCTACACTATCGGATTTACACACAATCCGATTTACACAATCACACAAGATAATCAAAATAGAGTTTTGAATCTTAGAAGAAGAGAGGAGAAATCACTAATCTATAACACTTCGTTTCTTGGCGAATACGAGTGTTCTTCTCTTGCACTTGATAGAAGAAGGAAGAAGATAGAAGATGAGATTTGATCACTTGAAACAAGATTAAACTATGTTAGTGATCAAGATATTTAGTGAGAGAAAGAAGGTTTAGAGAGAGAAAGAAGACTGAAAAAATCGTGCAAAGAGGTCTATTTTTCTGCTGAGAATAGTGCAGTATTTATAGCCAGGAATTCCCAACGGTCAGCTGGTGGCGGTCCCGGCGGTCCCAGATATATCTGGGGGCCGCCTAGGCACTTAGGGGGCCGCCCTAGACTGACGCTCTGATTTTTGTCCTTTTGTGGGGAAGGTTTATCCTGGTGAGTTATATTCAGTTTTGGGGGGAAAATTTGAATTTCAAATTTATGTTTTTAAATAAAACATTATTTTTATTTAACAAAACTATTTTGTGTAATTATGTAAAAATATAGTTTTGTAGAAATGTGATGGATTAAGAAGAAAAATTATTTTCTTGATCACTAATTAAGTTTAATGATTTGTTTATCCATACCTTAAGTGACTTATGTCGAAATGGAAATTTACAATTAATAACATGTAAACGTTTATTTTTATCGTGGATGTTTTTACATTTTGTCATCTTCAAAAGGTAAAGGAGTCGAAAAATAAAATAACGTTTTTAAGCATTATATGTATTAACAAACACTGCATATTAGTAAAAGAAAATAAAAAATAAGGTAAAAATTAAAGAAACGTAATGTATTCTTCCAGATGTCTCAATTAAGTAACATACTCTCATAAGGTCCCGTGTCAGCAACATACCACGGATTTATGTAAGATTATAAGTAACTTTGTAGTGATCGAATTCTGGATTTGAAGATGAGGGAGATGAAGATGAAGAACTAAATTTATCGGGAAAACTCTTTACCCAAAAAAAAAAGATGAAGATGAAGAACATAACAGTATTTTTGTCAAATCACTCGCTAAGTTACTTATAATAGTGCATGAATCCGTGGTATGTTGCTGACACTGAACTTTATGAGGGTATGTTACTAACTTGGGACATTCGAGAGAGTACGTTACGTTTTCTTAACCTTTGACTTGAAAAATATGATGGACGAGATGTTTCAATCTCCTTATTAAGTATATGCTCATGTATTAATATTATTTTATACTCTAAGGGGTGTTTGTTTCAGCTTATACGCGGGCTTATTATCTTATTTGATTTCGACTTATATTTCATAAACTCTAAATTTCCGGATTATTTTGAGACTTGTAGGCTTATATAAGTTTATTACGATATGATAAACTTACATAACCCTTAAGTCTCGAAATAAGCCAGAAAATTGGGGTTTATAAAATATAAGCTTAAATCAAATAAGCTCATAAGGCCAAATATAAGCGGAAACAAACACCCTTAAATCACTTAACTATATATTTTGATCAGTCTATACTAGCTTCGTATGGATGTCAAATGATGAAAATGAGTTTAAATTTCATGAAAAGTCAAAGCGTGCCAAGTCTTAACACATTTGTTTAGCGTTATAACACATTGGTTTAACACATTATTAAAGTAAATTTAATTCTTTAATTTCATCATCCACCATATTTTATGGGTAAATTGACATACTGAAACCAACTGGATATATTTCTAAATTGAGAATTCTATTAGGGGGAGGCTACAACCATTAATTTAAAAATCATTATCTTCATACACATTTTAAAAGTAATACGCTTTGGTTTTCTTCTTTTTGTTACTATTCATTTTACTGTAGCTGCTACAGTGTTCGGCCCAATGGGCTATCAGTTTGGGCCGGTCCAATTTTTTATTTTTTTTATATAAATATGCAAAAAAAAAAAAAAAAAAAACTCGGCATAAAATAAAAAAAGAAAATTACAAAAGTACTGACTTATTCAGATCAAAAAATATCCGCGCCATAAGGCCCAATACATAAGCTCATATAAAAAAAACCACTATAAAACATGAGACCAAAAAAATAAACCCACACAAAATAATATTAAAAAAAATTTGAAAAAAAAAATACTCGGCACAAAATAAAAAAAGAAAATTACAAAAGTACTGATTTATTCAGATAAAAAAATAACCGCGCCATGAGGCCCAACACATAAGTTCATATAAAAAAACCACTATAAAACATGAGACCAAAAAAATAAACCCGCACAAAATAATATTAAAAAAAATTGTTCGGCACAACATAATAAATTTTTTACAAAATACTGACTTTATTCAGATCAAAAAATACCCGCGCCATGAGACCGAATACATAGGCCCATATAAAAAAAACTATTAACCATGAGACCGGAAAAAAATCCCGCACTAAATAAATAAAAAATAAAATAAAGATAACACTCTGCAGCAACCTACGTACTTAATAACTTTAAAATAAACGGCGCGAAAAAAAACCCGCCTACCCTAAGTAAAAAAAAATTAGCCCCGCCATAACATGCGGGTTCTTATGCCTAAGCACATCAATAAAAAATAATCCGCCCCGCAGCGATGCGCGAGTGTTTTTGCTTCTTAATTCTACTGGGGGAGGTTTTATGTTGAAAAAAACTAGGGGAGGTTTTATCAGACAGCTATTATTATATAGGGTTTGTTTATCTTAAAACAATGATTAGTTACTAACAACAGAAAGTCAAGTCCATGATGTATAAGAATACTTTGGGCTTTCTAATTTAATACAGTAATTCCTAAGTTATCGTCATGGCATGTATCACTCTAGAGTGTACGTTCACCACATGTTTTCGTTTGGCATAAGTGTGCTTGAGTGTTACTTTTATTATTACAAGGGACACAAAAGTGTTGATGGCGGAAACTAGCTAGTATGTTTTAGCTCAACCAACATTTATTTATGTTTTTAGATATTAAAAATACCGGACATTGACGACATAACCGAAACACGTAACAAACTTTATCAATTACTAAAGTCGTCAAAATAATTTCAATTTTTTGTCACGGTTGCTAATATAACCGGTTATCTCCAAGCAAGGGCGGAGCCACATGAGGACCGGGGAGGGTCCTGGCCCCCTAGGCCTAAGCCCGTTAGTGTATTTATTTGCGAGTTCATGTGTTAAAAAAAAATTCATCTCGGCCCTCCCATCTAATGTTTTTCCGGAAAAAAATTTGTTTCGTGTTGGGTATTTTCTTAGTCCATGAGGATTAAGAGCCCAACACATTGGGGCCCATCTTGGGTCCATTTAGTCCTTATTTAGGGCATCCTTATGCTCATTATAAAGTGTGAAAAACAAGAGAGAAGAGAGTAAGAAAAGAAAAAAAGAAGAAGATTTTCGGAGTTCTTATCACCCAAAACCCAGCAGCAGTGTTTCGTCGATCCCCGGAGTTTGCACCGTCGGATCGTCACGATTTTTGGACTGAAGCTTCCTTGCATATAAAGGAAGGTTTTGACCGTTGGGATCTTGATTTTGAGGCCTGGAAGTTCTGTTTCTTACCCGGGCAGATTGCAAGTTGTTTGGTGATATTCTTCCTTTCTTGTTCTTTGTTTGTTGCCATATATCTTGATATTGATTCCAAGATTATGATGATTGTTGTATGCCTCTAGTGTTATCTAGAGAAGACTTTGTGTACCTCTCTTGCTTGATAGTGGATTTAAGCGGCACTAGGTGTCCCGTGGTTTTTACCCACTTTGGGGTTTTCCACGCTAAAAGTTTGGTGTTCTTGGTGTGTGTTTGATTATCTTTAATACCTGCTGATTTGGTTGATTTGATATTGTTTGGGGGCTGGTTAGAGTTGCTTTTAGTTTGCCTTATTTGTTTACTTCCTCATAGGTTCATACGGGTTTGGGTAAGTGTTGTCAAACGAAGGTTTTGCTTCCGCATTTGTGTTTATACCGTTGTGACCCATTGCACTTTACCCGTCATTTCGGCCCTCCCACAAAAAAATTTCTGGCTCCGCCCCTGTCTTCAAGTGATTTGACTAAGATACCTTTGTGTTCTTACTCTTGATTTTGTTTTTGAATTTATATTTTTTTAAATACGTTCATGGGCTAATGGTCTGAAAATGCATCGAACTTGTCACATTTTTCTTTTGTAAGCTATGAACTTTTAATTTTTCTTTTGTATGCCTACACTTTGCTAATATTCCTATTGTAGCCACGATTAACAAAAAAGCTGACGTGACATGATTTAATACAATATTACCGTTATAGTCTCTTTCCCTTTAACCCTTTTACTTATTTTTTTACAAAACCGCCCCCTTTATCCCTTTAACTTCCTAATACTCATTCATAACACAGTAATTCATTCACCCACCCACCTCCTAATTCACTCACCCCCAAATGTAAATCCTAAAACCATTCGTCATCATCAACTGCAAAAAAAAACCCATCAACAGATTCATAAAAAAACAATAACCTCACACCATCTCCTTAAAACATATAACGACACAATCAAAATGAATTACCTTAGATCCCGTTTCAAATCCCATCATCATAAAAACCATCACTCGTCAACTCAAGAAACACAACAACTTAACTCCGACGACGGCAGCGGTTGTTGAAGAACAAGTCAACGGCATTTAAATATTTGTTGTTGCGGGTATTTGCTATTAAGGTTGATAAGAAGATGATGATTTGTTGTGAGGAGTGTTAAGTTTTATGTAAAACTGAATTGGTATACTACTAAAGCGTGAGGAATGGGTTCAAGGAGGCTTTCCAGGACGTATTATGCGGGTTTAGTCGTGAGTCTCTTGGTTCGATATATGGAATTAGCCGTAAAGGCTATTTGGAAGATGCTGCTGAAATAAATAGCATGGTCTATGCTTATTATCGCATTATGCTTCAATGTTTAAGAGTTAACACATATTATCTGTATTAGCCATCGATGTGTTGTTTTTAGTAGCTAATGTAGCCATCTTGATGGATTAGGGTTAGGAAGCTGTTAATGCTCTTTTCTTTGGCAGCCATAAGAATGATGTGTCATTCTTATGTAGTAGTTTTGTTCTTTGCATAGTGGTGCGTTGTTGTTCTGCCCATGTAATGGGCTGAGTTGTAGGACTTCACCTACACCTTTTGTACTTAAATGCTTTTTTGGTGTAATACATTTTACCGGGGAAACCTTTTACCCAAAAAAACTGAATTGGTATATAGGAGTGGGTATAATTGTTGAGGCTGGAAAAGATGAGGTATGGTTATCATTCGGTGTTGATTGTGTAGATGAGATGGCATATAATTTGTTTACTTTAAGGTGTTTGTTATAGTTTATGGATGATGTGTGTTCAATTTTAAGATATACTGAAATAGGTATGGAAGCTGAGGATAATTGATGGTGAAAGGGTGAGTCAAGAGCTGATAAAAAAATTATCAGTGAAGACTGAGTGAATACAAGCCGGGACTGCATCATTAGATGAAAAAAAGAACAGACAAACTGTAAAGATGAAGAAACTTAGCCTATTTGTAATCCCTTTCATTGTTTTCTCAGGTTTCTTGAACATGGTAGCCATCATAAAAACCCATGATAGTTAAGACCACGAGACGGGAAAGAAATAGCTCAGGGGTTCGTCTGATGTTTATAAAGTTTCTTCGCATAAGAACCCATGTTTCTTCAAAGAATGAGTTTGAAAATTTAGGACCTAAACTGGGGTAACTTGCAGTATCCACAATCATGGACAGGGTGATATAGTCGTCTTCATTGAGCGTGTGGTCACTGCTGTTTGGAGTCGGGTTTCTACTAGGATATTGTTCGATTTTGTGTAGTAGCTTGAGGATGCATTGTGGAAAAAAAAACAAAATATGAAGTTAGGTCTTCAAAGTTCAAAGCAAGGTTAGTTACTTAATTTAACGTACGCTTAATTTAACGTATGCTGGTGTTTGGAATTTTCATTTTTAATGGATTATTTGATTATTGTGATTTCAAGTCGCGCTAGTAAGTTTCTAATGTTTGGATACTCATTTTGATCGATGGGAATGATGGTGGGATGATGATGATGACGATCAGTTGGATTTATCGGGTCGTCTAAGGATGTGGGATTCCTTGTTACGGGTCATCCTCTAAAAGAAGTACCCCGAAACGTGGGGGTGTTTGTGGTAGTTGTTATTCACCAATCTGATACTTTAAGGAGAAAAGGAAGCATTATGCTTTGTGGAAGTCAAAGCAGTTATCATAGGCGACACAACGGATCAACAGTTGGTGCTTACAAGAAGAATTGATGGAGGATGAATTTTTAATAACAACATTTACCGGGGAAACCCTTTACCCAAAAAAAAGAATTGATGGAACTTCTGGAGTTGGCTATGTCATCAAATAAAGCAGATAGAGTGAAAAGAGCGAGAGAATGGTATAGGGAGTGTGGAGAGGGAAGTGGGGTCCACTGGTGGCGGAGAGTGGAGAAAGTGGTGGTTGGGAGGAGGAGGTATGGTGGTGTGATGGTGGTGGAAAAGGTTGAATGGAAGATGAAGAATAGATTTAATCATTGGGTTAAAGGGGTGGATTGTGTAAATAATAAAGTATAGGGGCCATATATAACATTGGCAAAAAAAGTAAAACTGGAAAAATGTATCAAAATCGTGCCACGTCAGTTTTTTTGTTAATCATGCTACAATAGGAAGATTAGCAAAATGTAAACATACAAAAGAAAATTTTAAAGTTCATAGCTTACAAAAAGAAACCGTAACAAGTTCGATGCATTTTCAGACTATTTGCCCTACCCATTTACCCTACGTTCATCTATAAACCCAAAATTATAATATATCACCTATTACATATCTTTATCAAATTTATCCACATACCCCATAATAATACCACATCGTATCATAGTTCAACAAAATTTAAGTTTTTGAAAAACTTGGTTTTCAAGGATTAGTACCCAAAATAGACAAAATCATCTTTTAATGACTTATATATACCGGAAAAGTAAAATGGCAAAAATGGAATTTGGAAATGTCACTAATAGAAAAGCTGCCACTACCAACAACCGAAATTTGTTGGTAAACAGCCAAAATTGGTTGGTAGTTGATGTTACCAACGAAGTTAGCGACGACCATTGGTTGTGGGAAAATCACTCGTCGCTAACTTTTTTTAAATGTATTTTGTCGTTTGTATTTTACTAACAAACTACGCATGGTAGTTGGTAAATTACCAACAACTATTGTAGTCGTTGGTGGTTTCAGTTTTTTGCCAAGTCGATGGTAATTATTAGATTAGCAACCAAACATAGTTCGTTTGTACGTTTAGCTAGCAACAAATTCTATTTGTTGGTGTTTTGGTAATTTGGTGAGTTAAATAGCAACTAATAAAAACATTTGCTCGTAATTTAGGGAAAACAAATGATCAAATATATAGACAATATCTTGTTTTTCCCACAAATCATTGCATAAATGACATGATAAGAGATAAAATCACTTACGTATATAGCGAAAAGAATATTATACACATAGGGTTCATCTTGTTCGAATATGAACAAAATATAAATTATATATGTCCGGAAATTATTTGAGCCTATGGGGACGCACGCATTTACACAGAGAATATGTTTATTAATGTAATTAATATTTTTATTATTATATTAATATGTTTCACGAAATAATTTAACGGTCTTTAATTACAACGTTAGACGTTAGAATTAATTAAAATATATAAACAAGTGAAGGACTTGTTAGTACAAAAATCAAACCCGCGGGGTGTTGGTTGTGACCGGTCGAACAAGAAAAGTAGGAGGGTATGAATGTCGTTTATAGTAAACAGGAGGAGGTATTTGAGTACGACTTGGAGAACAAGTTTTTGGGACTATATATACCCCTAACATCATTCATTCATTCGATGATATAGTTTTTAACAAAACGACAGATATGAAAACCCAAAACCCTATGTATAAGAAAATATGTACGGTTGTAATATTGTTTGCATGATTTACATGCAAAGCCACATGCAATACTGTTCGCATGTTTTACATGCAAAATAACATGCATGGATTTCATGGAAAAGATATACGCATGCAAGTATTAATGTTTCCTGCTTGTTCGACGATCGCTAAAATCCCTAGGGGATTCAATCGTGTGACGCATAGATCCAAAACAAGAACATCGTGTTCGATTGTTTATTCGTGAAACAAGGACTAGCATCCTAGCGTATCTTCGTAACGTGTAGTGTGTGTCGAAGTAGAGGGATTATTCTTTGATCCTAGTGGTTCGCGTGGTATTAGCTTTATACACACGTGTATATAGAAGACGGTGTTAACGGTTACCTTAAGCGGTGTATCGTTTCGTGCTAAAAGGTATACATCTTCTATCCTTGTTAATTAATGTGTTCACAACTGATCATTTATTCCGCTGCGTACCGTGATAAATTAATAATGGTTAATTAGCATTAATAAAACCCAACATGCATCACGAGCCATCGTGAGAATCTTTAATTACAAGAAATTAAATTGGACAAATTAGGAGTTTGTGATTAATTTTAAATGCCCCGATGGCTTTTTTTGTTAAAAAGATTTGATCTTGACGGTTAATAAAATTAATTAGACAAAACCTAGGTTGTATGCAAATTTAAAAACTTGATGTATTAAAATTAATAGGTTTTTAATTTTTGTTAATTGTATAAAGGAGATCCATGATAAAATCATGCCAAATTTTATCATGATTTGATTATAGTTATTAAATCTTGTAAATTTGTTAAATGAATTTGGTTTTAAATATGATTAAAATACCATAATATTAATAAATTTTTTTGTAACTTGGTAAGATCCATGATTCAAGAATTCGGGAAGACCCTTATTTTTGAATGAATGGGGCCTAAAATAATTAAAAGGTTTTATGTGCTATGTGGTATTTATTTATATAAGGCTTATGTAATCGAGTATATCGATGCATATGGCCGGAGTTTATAGAACGAAGGAGCCTTATATGAATAAATGCATGTTTTATTATTATATAATTAGGATCATATTTAATGTTTGCATGCCTTAATTTTTAGTGTGTTAAATAAAATGTTATTCAGTTTTAGTTGAGTTTATTTGTTTTATTTTAATTCTTGACTTGTGAAAAATATAAAGAGTTTTTCTAAAAACCAAAAAAAAACATGACTAAAGATTATCGAAATATAGATTTTAAATATGAACTATCTATTGCAAAAAGTCAAATGGATTTGGCCATACATCCGTAAATAAAATCTTCCATGACTAACTAGCATAATATAGTTTTTGTAATGTATTCTTTAAATTAAAGTTTTAATTTTATTCAAGACCGTATTTCAAAGTACTTATATTGCAAGGACAAGGTTCGGGGAGACTCATCAAGACTTCGGTCTTGTAGATACCATTACCCTATAATACCTGACTACATTGTAGTTTTCTTACCTTGCATACTATGTAGGAAGTCGCGAATGGTCTAGGGTTTGAATGATTTTTAATCATTCTTTAATCTTTTCCCGCGATAAAAGACAAATCTTTATATTTAAAGATACGTTGAATCGTCAATTTTAAGGTCTCACTTTTTATGTATAAGATACGATGATAATAGGTGATACCGTAATAATAACTAAATTGAGTAATAGTTTTTATTAAAATCAATGATACGAAGATGTATGCATGCTTCTTCGTACATATTTGACACGTCAAATAAAATACCCTTTTCCAACTAAGTTATTGCCATCCAATTTGTAAAAACACTTGTTGATTGCTCTTTACTATGCGTGAGACGTGTGTAGATTTGCAATCACAAGGTAATTATACGCTTTTTCATGAGACGGTGAGTGTTACATAATTACTGTTTTGAAATTAGACGACTTAGCGTTGTTGTGGTTAGACCTGTTAACACGCGGCATAGATGGGAGAAACATGCTTACTAGATATTAATTGGTAATAAAAGTAAGTCCCATATGGTTTAGTATTGCAATAGTTTGAGAATTATTATTCGTTGATAACCTTTTGAATACACACACTAAGCAAGATCAACTGATGTGGTGGGGGTATGTCAGAGTTGGGTCATAACCTTAGAAAATTAATTAATTTATTTATATAAACGTAAGTTAATTTCATCAAGGATATTATCGAAAATACTAATTATTGAACCTTTACAATGGTTTGTAAAGGCACTACCTGTTTAAAACATAAACCATTCGGCTTTCAGTCAATGTATTGAAATTTTGAAATAATTCAATGACAGTTGTTCGTCAATTTAAGTTAGTCTTGAGAGTTGAAAAGGAATTTGTTTGTCATTGAACAGCCTATTTCCCATGCTTCACCTACCGATTCTGAGTACTTACGCAATGGAATACGGTATATGATTCATACTGAGGTGGCTTGTCTTATGCTCGGAAGTATGACTCCCTGAACTTTAAAGACAATTACGTAAATACCCACATTATGAAATGCTCAAAGAGCTTATTCCATGTGGCGAGAAACAAGTTGGAGTGGAGGGGTTGACACTGATCCAAACTTTCACATGCTTGCAAACAGGAATGAGGAAAACATTTGGCCCATATGTCATTAGATAAGAATTATGTGAAACTGGATGTCTTGATTATTTCTCCCACAAAGCTTAGTGTTGGTTTTTAATCTGAATGGCCTCACTACAATAAGCATAACAAGGGAAGACAGTTGATGAACTTACATTGTTCATGCTCAATGAGTATAAAAAGTTTACCTAAAAAGGCTTGAAACACCACAATAATGATAAATTAAAGGTGGTAAAATCCAAAAAAAAAAGAAGAAAAAGGGAAAAAAAAAAAAAAAAAAAAGAAAAAAAAAAAAAAAAAAATTAAAAAAAAAAAAAAAAAAAAATAAAAAAGAAAAGAAAAAAAAATAAGAAGGCCAATAAAAAATCGCTTAAAGCAAAAGGCAAGAATAAGGTTAATGGAAAGGGAAAGGATAAGGAGGTTTATATCCCTAAGCCTAAAAACCCTAAGCCTACTGCTATGGAGCGCCCAGCTAAGGATGATACCTGCCACCACTACAAGGAGGTGGGTCATTGTAAGAGGAATTGTCCTGCTTACCTTGCTGAGTTGATTAAGAAGAAGAAGCATGTTGACACTGCCAGTTCTTCAGATGTCTTCATAATAGAATTATTTTCTTTTTCTAATAATTCTGGGTTGTAACGACACTAGTTGTGGTAACTCTTTATTTGTAACACAAAATATGGTCTTGTAGGATAAGAAAGCGAAACAAAGTAGAAGCTATTGGAAGTTTTTATGACTTTAGTATTTACCTAATTGCCTGTGATTTGTTTATACAATATCATTATGCACCTTCTATAATTAGAGGTGTTGTTTCAGTTCACCATTTGGTTGAAAATGGATTTGTCCAGCATTTTACGAATTTTGGAATTTTAGTTTCTAAGAATAATGTTATTCCCAGTAATGGTATTTATGAAATTAATATGCATGATCTTGTACCAAATGTTAACTCATTACAATGATTAGAACTAAAATAAGCCAAACATAATCTGTAACTCTACTTATCTATTGCACAGTCGTCTTTAGCTCATTAAACAAAAACGTATTAAACAGCTGCAACAAGACGGGCTTTAAAATCAAACAAGATATGAGGTCATTATGATCATTGTCTATCCTGTTTACGGGTCAAGATGATAAGAAGAAATCGTTTCCCAATCGTCCCGGAAGGGCGACTGGTCCTTCTGAATTATACATACAGATGTGTGTGGTCACTTAGACAAGTTGTCAAGACCAAGATCTAGCTACTTCTATACATTCACAGATGGTTATAGTCGTTATGGTTATGTTTATCTTCTTAAACATAAACATGAGGTTTTTGAAACGTTTAAAGTGTTTAAAAATGAAGTAGAAAATCAACTCGGGAAGACAATCAAGGTTCTTCGATCAGATCGAGGTGGCGAATACATAAGCCAAGAGTTTAAAGATTATCTTAAAGCTTGTGGAATTGTCCAACAGCTTACTCCTCCATACACACCACAACACAATGGGGTGTCTGAGAGGAGAAACCGTACTTAACTAGATATGGTAGCTAAAAAAAAAAGAAAAGAAAAAAAAAAAAAAATTAAAAAAAAAAAAAAAAAAAAATCGAAAAAAATAAATCAAAAAAAAAAAAAGAAAAATAAAAAATCCCAAATAAAATAAAAGAAAAAAAAAAAAAAATTTTAAAAAGAAAAAGAAAAAAAAAAAAAAAAATTCTTTAAAAAAAAAAAAAAAAAAAAAACAAAAAGAAAATAAAATAAAAAAAAAAAATATAAAATAAAAAAGATCAGTTGATCTATTAACTTTCTCTTTATCCTTTTGGGATTATGCTCTAGAGTCTGCAACACGCATTCTCAATATGGTTCCAACTAAGAAGATTGACAAAACACCATATGAATTGTGGTATGGAAAAGTTCCAAACTTGTTTTACTTAAAGGTTTGGGGATGTGAGGCTCTTGTGAAAGCAGACACGCCTGATAAACTCAAACTAGATCTTTTAATGTATCTCATAGCGATACCAAAGGAACGATGGGTTAACTATTTCTACTTCCCACCTGAAAACAAAATTGTTGTAGCAAGGTATGCTGAATTCTTTGAGAAACGTCTCATAAGTCAAGAAATATAGTGGGAGGGTGGTAGATCTTGAAGAAATTCAAGAAGAAGAAGATACAACACCTTCTGATATCACTAGCAACATTCCTCAAGAAGTGGAGGGTTTTGAACCACCACAAGAGGAAGAGATTCCGATTCGTAGGTCTGAAAGGACACGTCGATCTCCAAACCGTTTATGTCTAAATGTAGAGGCGGAGGAGCATAGTCTAGGGGATCTTAATGAACCCACTAGCTATAAAGCCGCCATATTAGATTCAGAATCTAAAAGGTGGATCGATGCTATGAATGCGGAAATACAATCCATGATGGACAAAATGTCATGGGTTCACTGGTCGTCTTTCTCCTGGTTTTGTAAGACCGTTGCAAGTAAGTGGCTTTTAAGAAAATACCGACATGAGATATTGTAACACGTTCTCTAAAGCTCTTCTTGAAAAGCAAGGGTTACACTCAACTCTACGGGGTTGATTATGAAGAAACGTTCTCACCTGTCGCTGACATTAGAGCTATTAGAATTCTCATATCTATAGCAGCATACTATGATTATGAGATATGACAAATGGATGTTAAAACAGCCTTCTTAAATGGTTACCTTGATGAAGACATCTATATGGTACAACCTGAAGGTTTTGTTGATCCTAATCATCCCAGGAAAGTATGCAAGCTTCAAAGATCCATTTATGGTCTTAAGCAAGCATCAAGAAGCTGGAATAAAAGATTTTGATATGAAATCAAAAGGTTGGATTTGCTCAAAAACTTATGAGCCATGTGAATATCAAAGGCTAGTGGGAGTATGTTATATTCCTTCTCTATATGAAGATGACATAATCCATCATGGGTAATCACATTCCAAGTTTACAAAGTGTAAAGAATTATCTTGGAAAGTGTTTTTCTATGAAGGATTTGGGGGAAGCAGCATTTATTCTTGGAATCAAAATCTATAGAGATAGATCGAAGCGATTAATTGGACTTTGTCAAAATGCTTACATGGATAAGATCTAAAGAGATACAAAATGGATAATTCCAAACGTGGTCATATCCCCATGCAAGAAAGACTTGACTTGAACAAAACACAAGGTGCTTCAATACCTAAAAAGGTGAAACGTATGCAAAATGTACCTTATGCTTCGGCTGTGGGTTCCATTATGTATGCAGTGAGATGCACTAGACCTGATGTTGCGTTCACGCAAAATATTACAAGCCATTTTCAACAAAATCCAGGTGAAAGTCACTGGACTGCTGTGAAAAATATTCTTAAGTATTTAAGAAATACTAAAGATATGTTCTTGGTTTATAGTAGAAATCCGGAAGCTGAACTTTGAGTTAATTGCTATTGCAATACTGGATTTGAGATCGATATAGATGATATGAAATCTCTGACAGGATACATTTCGTTTTGAACAGAAGCGCAGTAGACTAGAAAGCTCCAAGTAAAGTACTACTGAATTGCCTGCTACATAAGCTGAATTACATAGCTGCTTAAGAAGCAGAGATGGAAGCTGTTTGGATTAGGAAGTTTATTTCAAGGCTTGGTATAGTACCAACAATAAACGAACTAATTAAGATGTTTTGCGATGATTCAGCCGCACTTCTTATTGCCAGCGAACCGGGGGTTTAAATGGGCGCCAGACACTACCATAGAAGTAACCTTCTTAAAGTTCACACAGATGAAAATCTAGCATATCCTTTTACGAAGGCTTTACTGAAAGGAAAGCTTACTCAACATGCTAAGAGCATGGGACTTCGTTTAGCTAGTAGTTTCATGTAGATCTGTGTTTAGTATTTGGATAAGGGATGTTTGAACAATTTATTTTATGATAATGGAAACTTGGTATTTTTGATATATATATTATTATAATTTGTGTCCTATATTTGGCATGTTTAAATCCAAGAAAATTAATCCGTTGTCGATTAACAATATGAGAATATTGTTAAACTAAGACAATTCTGAGTGATTGGTGATATTATAGATATGTGATATTACAGATATTAAGAATGAGTCCACCAAACTCACATGATATTCATAAGATGAATATTGGATTTCCCCGCCACAAGAATATCACTTTATGGATCGACGTCATCAAGTGAATCTTGTACGTGATTTTATTTACATAAATCCTTAGACTTGAGATGCAAGTAGGTTTAGCATATGTGGATATTCCTTCTTGATATAGTTTAAGTTGTCCTGAATAAGGTAACTAATAAGGGCTATGTCAGAATGGTTTATGCCACATGATGACTGGACACTTGTAGTCAATATAGAATTTGTTCCTTCAAATTGTTGAAGAAGATACCACTGGGCCCCTCATAGAAATAATCAGATGTGTGTATGGCCGTACCTGAAAACTCATGTAGATATGTCTCATTGATTTTCAGTAATCTTGATTACTTCATATATGAGAAACAGAATCGTTAAATATGAAATGACATTGATCCATATCCAATTTAACAATGGTATCGGAAACAAATTGTAAATTCATAAATCATTTTGTCCGTGTTTTGAGAAACCACACTCGGATGTTTCCGGAAGCATTGACGTGTTTCTAGACGCTTACCAATGTTATTATATAATTTATACATGTCCAAGTGGGAGCTGTTGGAATATGAACAAAATATAAATTATATATGTCCGGAAATTATTTGAGCCTATGGGGACGCACGCATTTACACAGAGAATATGTTTATTAATGTAATTAATATTTTTATTAATTATATTAATATGTTTCACGAAATAATTTAACGGTCTTTAATTACAACGTTAGACGTTAGAATTAATTAAAATATATAAACAAGTGAAGGACTTGTTAGTACAAAAACCAAACCCGCGGGGTGTTGGTTGTGACCGGTCGAACAAGAAAAGTAGGAGGGTCTGAATGTCGTTTATAGTAAACAAGAGGAGGTATTTGAGTACGACTTGGAGAACAAGTTTTTGGGACTATATATACCCCTTACATCATTCATTCATTCGATGATATAGTTTTTAACAAAACGACAGATATGAAAACCCAAAACCCTATGTATAAGAAAATATGTACGGTTGTAATATTGTTTGCATGATTTACATGCAAAGCCACATGCAATACTGTTCGCATGTTTTACATGCAAAATAACATGCATGGATTTCATGGAAAAGATATACGCATGCAAGTATTAATGTTTCCTGCTTGTTCGACGATCGGCTATAAATCCCTAGGGATTCAATCGTGTGACGCATAGATCCAAAACAAGAACATCGTGTGTTCGGTTGTTTTATTCGTGAAGGAAGGACTAGCATCCTAGCGTATCTCCGTGACGTGTAGTGTGTGTCGAAGTAGAGGGATTATTCTTTGATCCTAGTGGTTCGCGTGGTATTAGCTTTATACACACGCGTATATAGAAGACGGTGTTTACGGTTACCTTTAAACGGTGTATCGTTTCGTGCTAAAAGGTACATGTTTTCTATCTTGTTAATTATTGTGTTCTACACGTGATCATTTATTCCGCTGCGTACTCGTGATAATTAATATGGTTAATTAGATTATAAAACCCAACACATCTTTGTTCGCACATAAACGATGATAAAACATCACAATTGTACTAACAATAATACATAACAGTCATCAACCATATGGATGAAACCATGGGAAAGCTTCTGCTGTACATCCGCTTGCACACATAGCATGCATCCTTTTAAACCACACCTCAATCAATGTTGTTCGTGTCCCCCTCCTATGACTTACTTGCCATGTTGCAAGAGGAATCTTCAACTGTAAGCGATACTCAAAGTACTTTGCGTGTCGACGGTATCTGCGTAATTAAACCAAATTACATTATCAACTCGATCAAAGTAATTTGCAACTACAATACAAGATATGGTAATCCATTAAGAAACTGGATATTGTATGAAAGTGTATTGAAGACCAAAATTTCGATAAACAAAGAGAGGTAGCAAAGAGCCAAAGACATTACATAGTACGTGATTTCACGGCCTACACAAATTTAAAAAAGTTACTAAAATGATAAGGCAATCCTAAATATATTGCGGTAGCACTATGTTAAAATATGATAAGTAAGCATATCATACAGTATTATCGGAAAATATGGTTTGAAGCTTAAAGCAAGCATAAACTATAAAAACTGAAGCGGATTTGAAATTAGAGAAATTGATGACCATGCATAATTTTATACCTGATGTTCATATATAAGGAGGTTCGTAACCCGCTCGACTATTTTCGTAACAGATTGATAACGTTAATTACTATTTGTCGGTCGTTGGGACTCACCTTGCAACGAACTGATAACCTCAAAGACTATTTCCATAAATATTTTAAAAATATATATCAAACTTCAACATTTTTTATAAAATCATGCGCATCTCAGAGGCATTGCAATATTTGGCTCGTTTTGTTCGCAATTCGACGCTCTTTTCGGTGATATTTTTTTCCGAATGAATCGATAGATATGCGTTCCATATTTGATAAATAAAGTTTATTATATAAAAGTCGTAAATATGTAATAGTTGAAGGGCGGTTTTGTAACTTTTAGCAAACTTGAGGGTGCGCAAACATGAATGGGCGTTTTGTAAATATTTTAAAAATATATATTAAACTTCAACATTTTTTATAAAATCGTGCGCATGTCAGAAGTATTTCAATATTGGGCTCGTTTAGTTCGTAATCGGACGATCTTTCCAATGACATTTTTTCCCCTGAGTGAATCGATAGATATACGTTCTATATTTGATAAATAAGTTTGTTATATAAAAAAGTCGTAAATAAACAAAAGTTGAAGATCACTTTTGTAAGTTTTAACAAAAGTGAGGGTGCATTTTACAAATAATATTTTTTTAATATTTTGTTTTATCATGATTCGTGAGATGTTTACTTTTGAGTTAATTGCATAAATGGTCCCTGTAGTCTGTCGGGTTTAACGAAAAAGGTCCCTAAACTTTTTTTTTCCCGGATCCTGTCCCCAACGTTTTCACCCGTATCGGGTTTAGTCCCTTGACCAACATTTTCCGTTTGTTTGACCGTTAATTGTTGGTTTAGTTGGTATAAATGACATAAATACCCTCGTGCTTGTTCAGAAATGATCCATGTGGTTTCTTGTGTTTCAGAAATGGTCCCTGTAACAGTTAATTATTATATTTCTTTTATTTGATTTTTAATTTTTTAATTATTTTATTTCTTTTAAAATTTTAACTTTTTTATACGTTCCATTTATGTTTTGTACCGTTATTTTTACTGAAAATTTTAAATATTCTTACATAAATTTTAAAAAAAAAATTTCGAGAAATTTTTTTAAAAAAATTTGAATTTTTTTACATAAATTTAAAATATTTCGAGAAATTTTTTATAAAAAAAATTCGAATTTTTTATAAAAAAAATTCGAATTTTTTTTAAAACATTTCGAGAAATTTTTTTTTAAAACATTTCAAATTTTTTTTTTACCGAAATGTGTGTTACTGTTCATTGTGAACGGTTTTTGATGTTTGATATAATTGTAAAATTTATATTTCTAGAAGCCATTAAAGTACATTAACACTCGTTTGGTCCACAAATTAAGCCAAGCCAAAGGGCCAAACCACTAAGAATAAATTGAACCGCCTAAGCTAGCTAGCGTAGCACACACCATCATATAACTCAAGAAATAAGTTATAACTGCCCTTTCCTTCGCAAAAATATATGATAGGAGTTGTGACATCCTCCTTAATATTTGCTTTTGGCATGCTTACCTTATTAGTGAAGAGCATACCATTAGCTTTTGATGTGCCTCTTGATGCTGAAGTTGCCCCGCCTTTGGAAGCTTGTGGCTGGCGGGTACGAATTCTCTTTACACTGATCAAGTACGAATCGTAAGAATCAGATGAGTTAAATTAATTCCTAAAGCAGAAATTTTCTAGACATAGTCAAAAGGTCTAAGGAAATCTGAGTTAGGGTAAATCTGGTACCTCCCTACAGCCGAGAAAATTTTCATTAGGTTTTGATGACAGTGGTCCTCAGGCAAAATTTCCTATAACTAGCTAACTCGACTGTGGTATATGGTATCTAGCTATATTCCATTCATTAAGTGTCCCAACTTAAATTATATGACTTGTTTTGTGTAATAAATCACACTTAATTACTTAGTAGATAGCTAGTTTACTTTTCTTTAATTCTTAAACCATACAGCGTACATTTTTTAGCTAGTTAGGTCATTGTCATGCCACTAACCACAAATGGATATTTTTCAATATGTTTATGAATCTAGCTAGCATTTACGTTTCAGATAATCTCCTACTAGTTAAATACTATCAAATAGTGTGTACGTGGTAAACACAAAGGCTTAAGATCTCGGTGACAAGCAAATAAATTTTCAGAAATAAGAACATACTTAAACTATCAAATAAGGTCATTTACAAATTAAATTCACGAGGTAAGCAGACCCGTGCGTTGCACACGGGTTGGGTCAATTTTTTTTCGCATGGTGTGCGTATAATGGTCGCTTGCGGCGTGATTTTGTCAAATGTTGATCCCTTTGTTCGATGCGTTACTACCCATACAATTGTAGTGGGGTATTTGAGTTTGACGTCAACGTTTGATTCCTGTATAAAGTTGCCTTATGTTTTGCGGTAGCTAAGATGGGCACGCCAATTTAATAAGTGTGAATTTGTTAACTGTAACTGGAGACGTAATGCGATGCACACGGGTTGTGTCTAATTGTTGTTTGCGTACCGAGTTAGTCTTGTTGGTCATCGGAGTTTTGCTTATGTGGTTATATGAATTGTAATATATGTTAAGATGTACTGAGGTCGTCATGAGTTAACGATTTTGCCACGCCGTTCAATTTAGCATTTGTTTATCCCATTAAGCAAGTATTAAAGTATAAATGAATTGCACACGGGTTGTGTGCAGTAGTTGTGTGCTTTAGCTTAGTTTGTTTCTTGTTACAGACGTGTGCGTTACACATGGGTTGCATCAAATTGTTCATTGGATACGCTAAAAAGGAACATGATTAGCATCTCCATATGGTGGTTGGCCAGGTGCCCTGGCTAGAGATTCATCTGCCACAATTTCTAAGGCCAAGGTCAAAGTTAAGGTTCAACGTGAATTCGATGATAACCGGATGGAAGAATGATTGTTATCTTTTATGCTTAAATGTTTTTTTGCTCGTATTTTTTTATACCTTATAAGCACCATGCGTTTTTTTATGTTTAAAACTTTATAACTATTAGAGTTCTTAAGTTTTGTTTAGTCTGCAAATATTTTCTTGATCTTCCGCTATGTTATATTTTTCCTTATGTGGTGCTGATAAACAATCTTAAGCTAAAGCAATAATTACAATTAGCGCTTGCGTTGAAGATGCTTAAACAACAACATAAATATTTACAGTATGAAAATGTTATTGACTTGTTTAGAAACATGAAAAGTGCAAAAATACTCTATCTAGGCTTAATCTGAAAAGCTCTGTTGTACCAAATAGAGTGCAAAGTCATGTGAAATAAATCATATTTCAGAGGCTTCACATTTAACACAAAATGCCTTTGAACTTTCTTCACTCCATACCGCAACTCTTTATATTTCTCATCGGTGATCGCTGTGAGTATGCTCTTTAAATTAGGAATATCTTTTTCTGCAACAATGACCGAAAATGCATCCCATTTTAACACCTCAAAAAAGGAGGGACAAACATGTCAGAAATAATAAAGGCCACACACTCGTAAAAGATTGCCTCCACAACCCGCGGATTGTTAACTTCGTACCCTTTCGGCCATATGCAATACTTGCTGCTCTTCATATGCTGAATGTAGTTCATCTTGTTAGCGACACCTGGTGGCATGGGACCCATAATCTTCATATCAGCGTCTTTATTGTCCCAATATTCTAGTAAAATTTTACGTAAATACTTGTGCATGTTTCCAGCATAAAAGGCAAAATTGTGCCTATGTGAAGATAGTTTTCCCCCAAGGTCTCGAAGTGGGTTTCTGGCAGAACGGACGTAGCATTCGGGTAAAGAGACGTCTCTTCCAATCTTGAACCTCATGTTTACATCTGGACTGCATAGTGCTTTGATGTAGTGTTCCATATGGTGCCTTGTCTCATACGAAGCCTGCAATGTAAACGTAAATAATACATAAAACAATCATCAACCTACGTACATGTGCATAATCAGGCTTAGTCCCAAGCCTGGTTCTACGCCTGACCCGGAAAAACCTGGTCCTAATTCCCCAAAAAAACCTATTTGGCTACCTACTGCTTTTTCTAAGACCATCTAAACGGGATTTCTTGAGCCCGGTCCATAGCTAGTCCGGGCTTGAGCTTTATAAATCAGTCATACTTCTATGTTTTATTTGTTACAATCTCGCTCATACATAACTTGTTTCAGTTTGGTTTTGATAACTATAAGTATCGTAGTTTACCAACTATCTAGGTATCATAGAGTAGATATCATAGAATTCTAATTATCAGGCCAAGTCAATATATGCTACACGCCTACACATTATCTTATTAAAATAACTTCTAACTCAGAAAATGAGACATATCCAAATAGCATTCATGAATATATATACTGCACCTACCCTCAAACACATAAAAATAAGGGAAATTATATAATAAAAATGATGTGAAAGTTCAAACTTATCGTGGTTTTAGAGATTATATCCATCTTCAATAGATCCAGTTGCTTTTTCCAAGTTCTTCCCAAACACCCCCTTATCTGCTGCAAGATGCTGCAAGATGCTGCAAGTCGCTTATTCCAAACTCTGTGAGTTTAAGATTCCTAAAATCAGTCCACAAAATACTTATATTTTCTTGTGTAAAAAAAAATACAATATTCCATAGTAATCTTCTTTTGCTAATGATGCAAACCTGTTATTATTTCCATTATCTACCAATGAATCGCCAAATATGAAGTAACACGGAACTTGTGGCTTGCCTTGAACCTTATAGTAACTCAAATTCAACACAAAGATTGTTGCAACGACAAACATAATCGACCATTTATTTTGCATGGCTTCTATATGATCAATGTAAGAAAAGTGAGTTGTGTTGAAATGTATAATTTTTAGAGTATATATGGAACATGAATTGAGTTCTTAATCCAATTCAAACGCTATCATTCGCACTGAATTTTAATACATATTTACCTTTATTTTCCAGCATCAATGGATTTTGATGATACTCTTCTCATAACTCAGTTTCAGATCCATTTTCCATTTGATTTTCTATGCATAACTTGTTTCATAGCACAACCACTGTAGCTATAACATATATAAGAAATGATAGCATAGAAAATAAGAGACTATAGTTTTGCCACTTTCATGATGTTCTGTGACAAATGACAATAAGTATGTGATAAATAAAAAGAACTGTAAATACCCTATGAACCCGCCATGTAAGAATTTGAAAGCAAACATAAAAAAGAAACTTTGACATTTCATCAAAATTTATTGCTTGAGCACACGCTCTGTGAGCACCAACTTTATACGTCATTTTGAATTTAGCTACGTAAATACTTTTGTCTAAACAGTAGACATGTAACAGTAACAAAGAAACAAAAAAAAGTTTAAAACAACCAACTTTATCCAATCAAATGATGCAATTTACGCACTGATTACCTCATGCAAAAGTATCTACTAATAGGATACATAGATACATAGGATGTACAAACAGTTAAGCCTTGTTCTTATTAAGTCGAATTCAAGGATTTATACAGGTTTACCTCATTATGCTCCACAATACTTTGTATGAAAAAACTTGCAGTGAGTTAAAGAGTGCACGCCATATAGATATAGCCTTAACCCTTCAAATGATCCGACATCGAATATACCCGCAAATCGCAATACCCTGAAACCGTGTTGAACATATGTATACTAAGTTCCAGCAACAAACGTATATTTCAAGATCTATTGCAGCAACATATATATAGTGATTAGGGTTATGATCAATCTTTAATGGGTCAAATACTGTAAACCGGTTAGCAAAAAAGAATGCGGAAAACGGGGAAAAAATGTTAGCAATTTACTTGGCCAGACACGACACAGGTTCAACTTAATTATAGTAACTCAATTTGCGTCGAAATCTCTCTTGACCCATCACCGTAGATGCCCATTTACCACTTATAACAATGACTTATATCGAAATCAAATTCATGGTTGTAAAAACTGGTTTATAGGCAAAACATATCATCGATAAACATAAAATGTTTCAATTCAATCCAACTGATACAAAAAATTTTAAGATTGGTAAACAAACCCGAGAAATTGATTGTGCAGAAGCTCATATATGAATCATGATTAAATGACCTAAAGTAAACATAAAAACAAAAACACAGTGAGAAATCAAATGGTTAATTTGAATCGATTTCAGATTATAATTACAAAAATAAATTATTTAGCTTAGTATCAATTGAAAAACAAATGGGAAATCAAACAAACCTAGTAGAAATCTTAGATTCAATTATATTTATGAATTCCATGGGGTTTGTGGCGATAATTGCTCAGGATGTAAAGGAACCTGTCAAATGGATGGAGATGGATGGAAGATTAAAGGTTGAATGGTGTAAATGCAAGATTAATAACCGTCCTTGATATGGAGCATTGATTTGTGTTTATAAACTTGTAACTGCAGCATGAATGTCGAATTATAAAGTTTAACAGAGTTGTAGGTAATACAAAGCTTTAAGGATATGTACATATGGCTGTGTAGATAATACTAATCATTTAAAGATACAGCCCTATTAAATTTAGGGGCTCAATCTTTTAATATTATAAATAATTGAGTAAACACATAAGTGTTTAGTTTTTTCATAACAAACATCAAATCAAAAGATAAATAATCTGCCACTTGGACTTTGGTCCAGTAGAAAGTGAGTTCCTCACTAACCAAAAGGTTGTGGGTTCAAGCCACGCTGGAGGCATGTGTGATATATAAATTTGTAAGATAAAAAAATTGCCTTTCAATTTTTTTATTAAAAGTAGTATTTAATGAGTATAATAACAATCAAACCGAACTAGAAAGAATGTTTGTGATTTTTGAGACCTTCAATCCTTGATTATTTCGTATTTGGAAAAGGTAAAGAGTAGAGGAAGTTTGTCAATGGGTTATGAGATTAAGAAAAGTGTAAGTGGTTCACGTGTGCTTGTCCTTGATACTACATAGATCCCTCATGCTATGCATAGCTTGATGAACTATTATCCACGTTAAGATGTAGTGTGGATATGAGAGTTTCCGCAATACGACACTTGATATGTAACACCCCCAAATTGGGTCGCAGCGGAATAAGGGTCCGGGGCGTGTCACATCTTAGATCAATAACACAAGATATATATAGAACAACCATTAAAAGTCATTTAAAACTGATACATTGGATTTAGCAAACATTTGTTACAAAAAGCCCGAACCCGAAGCTTCACTTGTTCAAAATACAAAGATTTCTAGCCCATAACAGATATACAAAATGTAATGCGACAAAATCTTTAATGCATGATATCCAAATCAAAACCTCCAATGTATCCCTTGCACCTCGTGCTTATTGACCTCCTGAAAAACATTGCTTTAAAACGTCAACAATAATGTTGGTGAATTCATAGGTTTGATAAATCGTATAATGTTGGACCACAAGATTTCCCCAAGTATATGATAATGCAGGAGATGCAAAACATCACATAATTGTAATTACGTTGCCCTAAGCTCATGACACTGAAGCTCGACATAAATGAATACCATATAAATGGCCTACATTGCCCATGATGATGTTCTAACCCGCAACATCCCTAATCCGACATGGTATACGTTCGTTTGTCTAGTGATAGCTAATCACCCGAACGGGGATGTCAATCCCAAATAGATCTATTCATAACATTCGCGCTCACAATCCAGTAATTGACAGTTCATGATAATGGGCTCAACTTGGGTTATCGCTACTTAGGCAACACGTAATCATAGTATAAATATTATCCACTTGTGTCCAGTTATAAAACAAATGCATGTTTTCCACCCCAAAACTTATAAAACAAAACCATGTAAAACGTGGGGCTATGAACTCACCTTGAGTGAGCGATAATTAAGAATATCACCGAAACTGCGTCACGCAAATGATCGAATGCAACCTAAATTAATATAGGTCGTATAAGTACTAGGCATTTAATTAACTAATACCATGTATAAGTCTATGTAGCTGCATCACCATCTAATTGTATTTGTGAAAACATATTTATAAAGTTAAAACATTTATAAATATCGTTTTAGTAAAACTGACATAACTTTCGCGTTTCAAGTCCGATTTGGATGTTTCTTACGCTCACGTTTTCGTAGTTGAAAGATATATCATAATTATACATTTTCATATTTTTAGCTCTTCTGATGAACAGTAACTTTTACTGTTCATGGGTTTTATAAAATTATTTTTATAAAACTATTCGTCGTAAACCCGAAAACGTCATATTTTATTCGTTATAGCTCCGTTTTTAGCGATTCTTTTGAGCACGTTCTCGTAAGGTTTACAAAAATAAATGTTTCTGTCATGAACAATTACTTTTTATAAAAGTATTATTATCGTAAACTTGTGAAATTCGTAACTCTTTCGTTATTAATTGAAAAATTACGATTCTTATCATTTTGGAATCCTAAAAATATGTACAATCTGTGAAAAATACTAAACTTTCTGTTTTAGAAGTATTTTATAACTTGCTTTTATAAAGTTTATTTTATAAAACCGGTATTAACGTAAATCGTGTTTTTATCGTATCTTTTTCGTTATTAATCCGTTTTTTGAGTTTCTTACCTTTTTGGAATCGTCATGAGACGTATTATTTTTATAAAAGGTCAAACCCACTGTTAGAAATTCGAAATCCAAACAGCCCCTTTATGTTCAATATGTTTACTTTTATATAAAGCTTTTTTATGTACTTTTTACTTTTGTAAATTTACCACAAGTATTTTGTACCATAAATATTATACGTGATACATATAATAATGTCCAATAGTCCATTCTTTGTCTTTATAAGTCCATGATAATAAGATTTACAAGATTAACAATTTATTTACACACTTTTACTTGTAGCTTTTTATGTAAATCCTTAAAAACCCTAATCTTGCATTAACACTTTTTAAGCTGAACCAAGATTGTAAAACATTTATGTATCCATTTATAAACTCATAATATCACCCATATAACATGTGTATAAGTGTACAAATTCACAATCACAAGTAAATACGAAAACGTCATATTTTATTGTAATTACGTTCCCCAAGTATATGATAATGCAGGATACGCAAAACATCATATAATTGTAATTACGTTGCCCTAAGCTCATGACACTGAAGCTCGACATAAATAAATAGCAATATAAAATTGCCTACATTGCCCGTATTGATGTTCTAACCTGTAACATCCCTAATCCGACATGGTATACGTTCGTTTGTCTAGTGATAGCTAATCACCTGAACGGGGATGTCAATCCCAAATAGATTTATTCATAACATTCGCGCTCACAAACCAGTAATTGACAATTCATGAGAATGGGCTCAACTTGGGTTATCGCTACTTAGGCAACACGTAATCATAGTATAAATATTATTCACTTGTGTCCAGTTATAAAACAAATGCATGTTTTCCACCACAAAACTTATAAAACAAAACGAACTCACCTTGAGTGAGCGATAATTAAGAATATCACCGAAACTGCGTCACGCAAATGATCGAATGCAACCTAAATTAATGTAGGTCGTATAAGTACTAGGAATTTAATTAACTAATACCATGTATAAGTCTATGTAGCTGCATCACCATCTAATTGTATTTGTGAAAACATATTTATAAAGTTAAAACATTTATAAATATCGTTTTAGTAAAACTGACATAACTTTCGCGTTTCAAGTCCGATTTGGATGTTTCTTACGCTCACGTTTTCGTAGTTGAAAGATATATCATAATTATACATTTTCATATTTTTAGCTCTTCTGATGAACAGTAACTTTTACTGTTCATGGGTTTTATAAAATTATTTTTATAAAACTATTCGTCGTAAACCCGAAAACGTCATATTTTATTCGTTATAGCTCCGTTTTTAGCGATTCTTTCGAGCACGTTCTCGTAACTGAAAGTTCTATTTATTTATGAGGTTTACAAAAATAAATGTTTCTGTCATGAACAGTAACTTTTTATAAAAGTATTATTATCGTAAACTTGTGAAATTCGTAACTCTTTCGTTATTAATTGAAAAATTACGATTCTTATCATTTTGGAATCCTAAAAATATGTACAATCTGTGAAAAATACTAAACTTTCTGTTTTAGAAGTATTTTATAACTTGCTTTTATAAAGTTTATTTTATAAAACCGGTATTAACGTAAATCGTGTTTTTATCGTATCTTTTTCGTTATTAATCCGTTTTTCGAGTTTCTTACCTTTTTGGAATCGTCATGAGACGTATTATTTTTATAAAAGGTCAAACCCACTGTTAGAAATTCGAAATCCAAACAGCCCCTTTATGTTCAATATGTATACTTTTATATAAAGCTTGTTTTATGTACTTTTTACTTTTGTAAATTACCACAAGTATTTTATACCATAAATATTATATGTGATACATATAATAATGTCCAATAGTCCATCCTTTGTCCTCATAAGTCCATGATAATAAGATTTACAAGATTAACAAATTATTTACACACTTTTACTTGTAGCTTTTTATGTAAATCCTTAAAAACCCTAATCTTGCATTAACACTTTTTAAGCTTAACCAAGATTGTAAAACACTTATGTATCCATTTATAACCTCATAATATCACCCATATAACATGTGTATAAGTGTACAAATTCACAATCACAAGTAAAAATACATTTTACATGTTAAAAAAAGTATCCTAATGGTGATTTTACTACATAAACATCATATACACATATAATCATGAAAATGAAAAGATAAAGGTTTTTAGATGACCTTATGATGAATGATGGTGATGAGATTTAAGTGCTAAACCCTTGTTTAGACTTTAAACCAAAGCTTGCAAATATGAAAACCCTAGATTAGGTTAGAAACCCTAATCTTACTTTCTTTTTTATTAACCTCCTTAATCAACCAACCAAGCTTCCAAGCCTTTTTGTATGACCTTAGATATGTTCCTAGTTACTAGTATAAGGGGTGAAATAAGTTGTGTGAAATTATTTTGGAAAGGGGTGTTTGGCCGTGGCTTATTAAGAGAGGGGGGGAGAGTTTGCTTTGATTTTTGGTTAAGTGTTACATGCATATGCTATCTATGTGTTCTTTTCAAGTATACTTGCATATATATGATCTAGATGGTCAAAAAGATGCAATAGTGGTCTTTGAGACACTTTGAGGGTCTTAAGGAAAAACAATGGTATAATAGGTCTAGGTTTAATGACTAGAAGATGTACAAGACCAACTTGTATAATTTGTGTGCTCTTTGTCCACATATGTTGTTGTATGCTGTGGGATAGAAGGGGGGGAGGGCTTCTAGATGGTTTTTGATATTAACAACATATCTAGTGTATTTTATGTAAGTTACAACTTGTAGTTTTTGTATCAAATGTGTCTACTTGAAAGTATTCATGTCTTGGTTTATTTTCTTATGAACAAAGTGAACAATAATATTAACTTGGGTAAAGTTTAATAAAACTTTGGGTATTGGGTATAAAAGTGGGTATTTGTTGAAGCGTAGAAATATTTTTGTGGTTCCGGGAATGCATAAACTTAATTTATCGCTAGACGTAAACACTTTACGTAACCGATAAAAATAAAATGAACAAAGACCAGAATTATTCTCAAAATAATTATTTAATACTTGATTGATGTAAACGTTTAATTGTTTGATGCCCGTTTACATTGAACGATCATTTTTAGCTTACGCGGTTTTACTTAATACATGAAATCAAAAGCAAACGCGTACAATACTAAAAAAATAGTAGATTTATTGATGTCGCAAATGACTTGAAAACACGGGGTGTTATACACGTTTCATTTCTTGAGCGTTTGGATCGTGACAATCTGGCTTCTTCGTCATGTGTTCCTGAAGTCTACACATAAAAAACAATCAACAACGAAGTTATGGTTATGTTAGAAATGTGAGTTTTTTCATGGTCTTTGAAACATTCTCCTACTTTCTGAGATAGAAAGTGTGGCGCACTTCCCTTAAGTGTGGCGTACTTTCTGGAGAACAGGGGCAAAGTGCAGCGGTTTCAAGGTAAAACCGGCGTACTTTCTGGGCTGAAAAATAATAATTTCGATTTTTAATGATTTTTCAATAATTAATTTTAAATATAAATTCATAATATGAACAGTGCACTTTCAGATTTAATCAATATCAAGCATGCATGGGTTAAATGATTCCTAAATATCATAATTCTAAGGGTTAATTGCTCATATAAAACATGGATTAAGGATTTACTAATCTAATCATACTTAACCCTAATAATCAAGAAATTAAACAAATTAATGATAAAAAAGTCTTAGGAATGGAATTAACATACCCTAGGCATGATTACAAGGATGATAGATTGATTTTTGACACTTTCTCTTCTTTTTTGATAGAAACTCGACGGTTTTGTGTTTAAGTTTGTGTGGAATATTTTTATTATAGGTTTATGTCATGTTTGGGAAGTTTTATCCAAGAAACTTATTCAAAAGTACGGCGCACTTCCCTTAAGTGCGGCGTACTTTATATATATATTTTTTTACAAAACCTTATAATATACGCATAATTTTAACATGAACTCAATCCATCACATTAACTTAATATTTATATATCATATATTGGATTAATATCCTTACATCAAATGTAATCCATTATGGATTTATACATATGATTTTTATTTTTATAAAAACATAACATGAAACATAAAGAGGGAGTATATAGCTACTCCTTTATTCCAAGCTGATATAATATTTTATTCCATAAACCAGTTGGGTGACATGATATCACTCAACTTGTGGTACTTTGATAATTTTTGGTCCGTTTTCTTTGTTGTGAACCCTTGTAGATAGATGTTCCCATATGGATCAGTTAGTCTTATTTCCGTCCGCCACTGCCCTGTCGCTTCTTCTTCTTTCGTATATGAGCCTTTATAATCAGGCTTCCAGTTGACTTGCTTAAGTGGTACGGGCAATGAACCAAGGAAGCTAACTGCTTTCTTCCAAACACTAATTTTTCTGAACGGGTTTGTTACTGCTTGTATAGCTGATGATCGATCTTCTGGATTAGCACAGTTTAGATACGGAGCAGGTCTTGGGCCGTATATTGGTGCCCCAAACTTATTTCTCTTGATCACATACTCCTCCTCATCATCACTATCACTCTCGGCTATTCTCAAAATGTTGAATCTCACAGCTCGGAATGTTTGATGACAGACTCCATCAAAGGTTGAGAAAATTCTTTCCGAGGTGTTAAGTAGGCTACCCATCGTACGTAGGAATCCCGACCAACCACAATTGGTATGTCACGGTCAATTGGTATATCCAGGATAAGGAACTTTGCAATTATTGTAGTCACTCCTACTTGAGAAAGAACATTAGATAGCTTTCCCATTGCTTTCGCCTGAGTATGATCTATCATTGTGATTCCTCTGTCAACCTTCTTCATATCTTCCCTTCCTAATGTTTCAAAGATTTGATAAGGCATGGTGTTAATGTCCGATTCAGTATCTGCTAATGCATTTTCGTTAACTTTCCCTTCCAGTCTGATAGGAAATATAAATGCACCAGGATCTTCTTTCTCCTTTAACGCTTCGCCTTTAATTCTTTTCACTGCTTCTTCATTTTCTTTCACAGTCTTTCCATCCAATTCCACCTTATCTTTCCAGATTTCATTTAGTATCTTCTTATATTTGTCATTATAGGCCATAGTTTCGATCACAGGCCTCTCTTCTTCTAACAAAGCATATCTTTGGCTAATCATGATTGCCAATTCCTCTTTTGCCGCCTCTTCTTGAGTCAAATGTCTTCTAACTGACGCGGATGGTCCAATATCTTGATAGAATAGATTAAAGTTCTCCATTGCTCTTTTCTTGTTACGGTTGATCTTTCCCATCTTGCATATGAATGGAGGAAGTTCTTCTCTGGATTTTGGCACATCATCAAAATTGAAATAGAGTAATTGATCCCAATTGTCTGAGCTCTTTCCTGTTTTCTCGGAATCATCCTCAAATGGATCCAGTTCGGGATAAATGGTGATTACCCCGTTACTAAAATCAATAATTCCTCGAGATAGATCAGGAATGATCTTCCCAAAATGACTCCGGGCACAAAATCATCTTCCTCAGGGTTTATGATGAACTTTACAAAGTAGAGCTCTCCTTTCAAACCAACAATAAGCTCTTTTTAACCAACTTTTTTTCTTTCTTCACCTCGTAGTCCAAACACAACTTAACTGCGAATTCATTTGATATCAGGTTCTCGTCAAATGCTAAGTTAATTTCTCCATCAAACGCCTCCAAACCATTTACGAAACATTGAGCAATGTATCACTCACTAATCTCATCCGTTTCCATCCTATAGAAACATAATGCCTTCATGACTTTCTTTCCTTTGCTAACAGTTGTGTCTTGATACTCCAGAGAATTCCAATCTCCTGATCCTTCAGCTTTGTCACTTGAGATTACGATCACATCATCTCCTAAGCAAATCCCTCCGAGACTCTAATTTGGGTCCATAATTCTTATAGAATGAAACATCATTAAAACAACTATTAGTGGGATAGTTAAAACAAATAACAATAGCTTTTTACACTTACATATTATTAATAAATAGATAGAGTTTTTTAATGCAAGAAACTTTCGTCCAAAGAGCAAAAAACAACCATTCTGCTTGGTTTCAGCTGAGAAAGTGCGGCGCACTTCAAAAGAAGTGCGGCGTACTTTATAAGTTTTAAAGTGTTTATAATTTTTAATTTTAGTATTTTTATTTTTATTATTTTTTATCTCCTAAACATCTATTTAACATAGCAAACATCAGGATCATATTAATCATCATATGGTTTTTCTTAATTTTTTTTAAAATTTTCATTTTTATTTTTATGTTGCATGAGATCAAAACTCAATAAGCTACAACTAGCAACTAGTAAACAAACATAGATTAATCCAAATAAGTAATGCACAAAATAGTTCTTTTTGATTTTTTTATTTTAAAGCATAATATGCTATAATACAAAAATTCAAAGGTTATGAATATAAGGAATAATTTCCACATTTCCACAATGGTCAAATTACAATTATGGGTTTTGGGGTTTGGTGTTTTTGGTTTTTTCTCTCTTTAAACTGATTTGGTTTTCGTAAAAGGAGCATAAAGTGCGACGTACTTAGTATAAGTACGGCGTACTTTTTGAATTTTGCAGGAAAACCGGCGCACAAAAACTTTGTGCGGCGCACTTTCTGAAGAAATATTAGTCAGTTTGCCAGAAAACTGTACGACGAGTTTGAAAATTTTGGTTTGTAAAATTATAATGACTAATTCAAGAATAGAATCAATCCCCGGCAGCGGCGCCAAAAACTTTGATGTGTTTCAAAAGTTTTAAATTTATAATGGCTGATAGTACCGATTTTATTATAGAGAAACACACAGGTAAAAGTATAATCCACGTATGTAGTATAACCTTTTTAGGTAAGACCAGGTCGTTCCACGGGATTGGGTATTCTAAGAATAAGTCGATAATATTACGAAAAGGTACTTATCTTATAGATTGTCAAGAATCTAAAGATAACGATTTGATTCAAGAAATAAAGGACATATTTGGTTAAGAAACAAGAAATATTATGGATAAATGACTAGGCGCAAACCAACCCCTCTTTTTATGTATCAATAAGTAAGTATAAATATAAATACACAACAAAGGATCAGAATTCACGCGAGATCAAGAAAACTGAAAGCAGTATAGAGTGTTCCCGGGTCATTATGTCCCAACGAGGCTATAAATGGATTATCGAAGAACGATTGATGATTGGTGTTTGAATGTAACAAGGAATGTTTGTGAATTAA